>JALLAY010001135.1:0-11377 GCA_036939635.1 Cyclotella baltica
TCAACCTGATCCCAAAATACGATACACTCGTTTCAGTGTATGTATCGTAGGTACGTTTGATCGTAAAATTACCATATGGTATTGGATCCCGGACCATTCCCGGAATGTGGTACTTACTCCAGCCTTCGCACAGTTTCCGCCACATCACATTCCCTAATCAAATTCCTCATCGAAGCCATCTCTTCTAAGGATTTCTGGCGAATTGAATGGATGATCATCCAACCGACCTCTCCGAACCCGCAGAATCGTTCCTTTTCCAATGTATTCTTTGCTATTCCCTTCCCTTTCTTTTTTAAGTCCGCATTTTCATTCATGCATTTTTTTTGTGTTGTGCGTATTGGTGCGTAGGTTCGGAGTTCGCTCGGATGTTTGATGATGATGTTGATGGTACGCACACGATACGATACACGATACACTGCGACAACACGCTGCGGTGTGCGGTGTAAAGCCGCAAGCTTTGCCAAATAACTTGTTAGTTTTTGCTTGCTGATAGTTGCTGATCATTGCTTCATTGGATAGAGAGCCCAGAGATCCATTGTTGCGATCTAGCTGTTCCATTCAAAGAGCCGCTGAGGATCGATTCGACTGTCAACTTTAATTGTAGTAGATATGACTTCACCAGGTCGGCCTCCCCATCCATCAATCCATCAAATCACACGCGAAGAAATAAGATTGACAGTTCAACTTCATGTCTTGGCGATGTTTCGGCGTACATTCCTCCGCCAGGAGTTGTGCAAAATACTTCAGAAGATGCAGCTCAACTCAAGCAGTAGTGGCAAAGGGAACCCCGGCGGTAGTTTAGACTATGACAGGAGCGAGTTGCAAAAGTCGGTCAACAAGAAATTGAGATCACATCGATCTCTTATCAGACGGCAAGCGTATCACATTGACGGCATCCTATACAAATGTGCTTCAACTATGGAAGACTACTACAATCTCGACAACCTCGAAGATCGGTTCACCCGAGTTGTGACGATAATGAATCACCAACAGGTCCCTTAATCCGACGATAAGGCTTTAGCTGTATATATGTCTGCCTGTTTTCTGTATATATTTGAGTGAAGGGATACCGTTATGCCCATCTTCTTGCACTGGTCCACGGTGGAAGTAGAGTGTGGCTAGCTTCTGTAAGCATGATGGCTATTAAGTATTAAGCTAATGCATTGTAAATATGAAATAACTCTCTTTTGGCTATGGTATCTATAAAAAATTCTCATGTCAGATAAACTTAAATTGCTATGTTGTTACTGATACCTCATTGATCTACGAACCAGTTCGCGTCAGCTTTCAACAAGAATCGATAAGAAGATTCAGCTCGGAAACTGTTGGCCAATTTCAGATGATCATGATAATTGGTAATTGGTAGAATTGGCGAATTGGCAACAACCTGCAACAACTGGACCGATTTCAAGAGGGCTCTCACTAGGCATGTCGGTTTAGTCAAGTTTGGCATACCATGACCGTGCGCTGCTGTTTGTTCCGATTGATGCGTGTGACGCACAACGCATGGTACACACGAAACCAACATGCCTATCTTCCATCATTCTCATGACTTCATTCTCCCACCGCGACGCACATCAACAGACATCAACCTGCATCCTCCTTCCTCCTGCATCAACAAAATGAACTACTAACTACTATCAACCTCATCAACTACATTTATTACCACATCGACTAGCCAATATCCTCCCTCTATCCACCTACCTGCTGTCGGACGAAATGGCGATGCTCGTTGGGATAGTACGGACGGTGTGCCTGCATATTTCGTTGTTATCTATTTCATATGGATTCACGGCAATTGACTTGTCTAATAAAAGAGTGTCTCTCGGAAAGCCATATTATCTACAAACAATCACAAATCTGAGAGAATCCAACACTTTCAATGATCCCGAAGAATTGCGTCCATCTCTTAAAGTTGGAATAATAGGCGCAGGTTCAGTAGCATTCGGTACGGCTTCTCTTTTATCAAGCCTCGGTCATGATCCAATGTTGTGGTCTCCCTCTGGCGGCGGCACCAAAGAACTGCTGGAACAACTTGCGCCGGATGATACTTCCACCTCTAAGATTCAATCAACTGGTGCATTGAACCAAATCTTTAATGTCAGAGTGGCATTGTCCCCGAAAGAATTGGTCACCGCAAACGACAATGTGTTGGTGGTTGCATTGCCTGTAAACGGGCACAAACAAGTAATGGAAGCTATCGCTCCAGAAATTGTCAAATATATAATGGGTGACCTTAACAATAAGCCAGCTGGAGGTCACAAACATTCAATTATGCATATTATCATTTCATCACATGCATCTCTTGGTGCTGTGTACTTGATGAATTTGTTGAAGGAGGAGCAGCAAAAGTACTTAACAAATAACAACTTGGATGCATCTAAAGATATTGTTGATTGGGTAAGAATTACATCATGGGGGACTACAGCTGTTACCGCTCGGAAATTGTCTGGATCTTCTGTCAAAGTACTCACTGTACGACAGGCAGTTGATTTTTGTACTGTGCCATCGTCTCCATTAAATGATGCTGAAAATAATGTGTTAGATCCAAAAACAATTCACTCACAAGACAACTCTGATCTCTTATCAAATGGATACAACTTATGCACCTGTCTGTTTGGACCACGATTTAATCATCGTAAAGGTGGTCTACTGGCAATTTCATTATCAAATCTCAACCCACAAAATCACTTGGGCATTGTTCTGGGAAATATGTCACGCATGGATCCTCCACCGGCACCGCCCACAATAGATGGTGCTGCACCGAAAGAGGCTACTGCGATAGAACCATGGTATCAGGGGAAGTGCATCACACCAAATGTTGGCAGGTTAATGGAAGCTCTTGACCGAGAACGAATTGACATTGCTAAAGCCTTGGATATTGACGTTCGTACAATCTATCAACACTTTTCGTGGTCCTTCCACGTTCCTTTAAAAGTACCAACGGAGGATGAGTTGTCCTCGCGGCCACTTTCTGTTTCAGAAATGAATCAACTAGTTCATATTATTGGAAATGATGTACTTGGTCCTTCCACTCCAGATTCACGGTATGTACTTGAAGATGTACCGTATGGCTTGGTGCTAACTGTTATATTGGGGAGGCTACTTAATCGACCAGCGGTCTTGCATGAATCTGGAATAATGATTGTTTCGGCCATGTATGGAAGAGATTTTATGAATGAGAATGAGTTGCTTGAAGGATTGGGTTTGACTGGTGACGGCAAAAGGATTCCAAGTTTAGATGAATGGAGGGAAATGGCTTACACTGGATGTTTCAAGAGTGACTCAGTTTCAAGAAAGAAGTCGAAGCAGGATGTACCTTCAATTCGCTAGCAGAAGCAAACTAAGAGCAACTAAGATGTAAATAACCGTTATATAGCAGAATGAAGCAAACTGCTAGATGACTTTCTAGCCCGATCAATGAGATCACATGGTTCGTGCTTAATAAATTAAGTTATGAGCTACCTGAGCTTTGATGTTCTGCTTGAATCTAAAAACCATGAAGCGTACGAAACCCGTGAATTTGTCATGTCAAATTCTCTGGATCTCGTCCACTAGACTTGGGCTGGCCTAAACTTCTTGCAATTGCCTCTGAGCTCCAGTAACTTCTGGTATGATGTTAAAAATTACGGACACATTTTTTGTTTGATATCCAGGGGGGGTTGTCCAATAATCACCCCTATTTCCCACAAGTCTCCAATAGAACATGAACTGTTTCTGTGTCATGCTTCAGTCACACTGCCAGTGAAATTGCATGTCCATGGCCTTCGTCTTCTTTGGCTGAACCCTGGCATTTATTATACCTTTGGTTGTCGAGTTGTTGGTTTAAATTGGCGAGGGTGGCTCTTTATACCCCAACTCATGTGGAATACCTCTTATCTTGACTGTCTTTCTTGCATTGATGTACAATGCCCGGAGTTTGTCTTTGGTGGCTGATGACATGAATGCGTTTATTATTTAGGCAACACTGTGTATAGCTTCGTTGTTTTTGGGGGGTAGTGTCTTTTCAGATAAGCAAAAATGTCTGCTGGCTCTGCTTGCTTTGCTTTTATTTAGGTAGCCGTCACTATGTGTTGCCGGAACCATGCCACTTTTTCTGTACGTGAGAACTACTGGCTTTATTACATGCCAAATGACAGTTTGGACCAATTACCTCTGTTGCATTAAAGTGTTTCTCTATGACTATGACTTCATATGCATTTATCAGATCCTTTGTGGTGCACGTCTTCATAGGCTCTGAGTCGATCTAGTCTCAATCTAATTCAACTGCGACCATAATATAATGTCCTCTGCTTGTTCTTAAATGAAATTTTTGGTAGTGTCAGTCTTTAACATAGACATCTCTTTTTCACTACAAAGGTTGTAACGGTTTGCCTGACTCATCCTTTGTTTCCTTTTCCTTTGTAACTATCATATTTTGTCTTTGTTGCCTCATATGCCCCTTTTGTGTCTCATCTGACTCAGGACAATATCCATTCACTGCACTCGCTGTTTATCCCGGGGATGTCACAAAACTCCCATGCTTGATTGTTTTCAGCAAAGTTTTCTTTGTTGGAAACCCTAGTGCTATGTGGAGTTATATGACTACCTTGTTGGTTGTTGGGAGGTCATAAATATTTTCCTGTCATTTCATTGACTGTCACTTCAATGTGTTCAACATATCCATCACACTTGAATCTTGCTGCTTCACATACATCATTACGTTCTGCTAAAATTCACCACAAACCCTTGGGGGGGCCATTGTTAGGTCATCACTATCATAGACCTTTACACCCTTGTGTCCAGGTAAAAGTAAAAACAATGTTGTGTAGCTACTGTCACCTAGTTGTATGGTGCTGATAAGTGAGTTGTTCTTTAGTTCAGTGATTACTTTAGCAACTCATATGTTCGCTATGATCTTGAATGATAATGTACCTTTTCTTCTTACTTTAACGTATGCTCTGATGCTACTACCACACGTTGGCCTGATACCGAATTGTTGGAAGTTCATTCTTCAGCTTCAGTCGGCAAAATGCCTGGATTCACTTGAGTCAATGATTAATGTACGAAGCACTTCGTTATCTAGTTTTCTTTTCTTTTCTTTTTCTTTGGAAAGTTTTATAAGCCATGCTTTTAACTGGTCTGCTGTTCATTTTTGTGCTGCTTGGACAGAACAGGTGTTCTATTATTTGTATCAGGTGGAAAGACAAAGTCAGTAGTTGTCAGATACTTGGAATATTTGCTTATTTTATCAAGTTTAATGTGATCTGACTGTCATTGTTCTGTTACTTTGTTCTCCCCACATATCAGCTTTTCTTCTCACTCTCTACTTTCTTCTCATGGAAGCAAATTCACCACTTCGGCTCCTTCACTTTTTCTTTGAGAGTCCAATAGTTTTTCTTGATTAGTTTTGTACCTTCTTGCAACAGACACTTGTGCCTTGCCATTTCTTGTGTGTGCTATGCAATGTCATTACTAAGAGTGGTTTGGTGTGCTCCAGGATTCTTCAGCATAGTGAATGTTACATCATTGTGCAAAATCTGCTGGTAGTTTTGATCCAAGAGGACTAATCCAAGATGCCCGAGTGTTCCTCCTCCAATTGTGGTTAAATTTGCAGAGCTCAAGTGTCAATTTTGACAAATCTTCCGATGTTACTTGACATTTGATCACGGCAACCTGTCCATTCGCTATAGCCTCATGTGTTTCCTGCATTGTACCCATCGTTCTTTCTTGCTTCGGAGGAAATTGAGCCTAGCATTCATGCCTAATTAAAGTTATAAGCTAATTGAACTTTTGATGTTCCCCATTAAATCTAAAACTGTGGAACACACTAATTGTAAATTTGTAATTTGAATTCTCTAGATTCTGTCTGCTAAACTTGGGCTGGCCTAAACTTCTTGCATTTGCCTAAACACTTTGCCAGATATTTTAACACAAACTAAGTTCTTAATATGGGTTAATAATAATTAATTACTTAGTGCTAACAGGTTCTTCCATAACATTACCAATTACCAGTCATCATCATCCTCTGCTCCCCATAAAGACATGATATCTTCATCATCTCCTGTGGTTGTATCCAACGAACCAAAACCAACAGAGTCCTGACGCTTATTAAGTTCTTCAATCCTCCTTTCTTCCTCCTGCAACCTCTTTTCTCTCCTTTTTGCCTTTTCAATTTCAATCCTCCTCTTTTCCGCTTGCTCAATTTCATATTGTATCTCTTCGCATCTATTGGCAAACCTTCCAGACCAGGGGAAGTTGATTTCTTCTAGTGCCTTTTGCCTTTGATCAGTCATTGTTGATGGTATTGCAGATGGATCAGTAGCATTTTGCAATCGTCGGTGGTAATTAGAGCGTTGATTAACCATCCAAATTTTGAGTGAATAATGCACAGTATCATTCACAGGAACCCGATAGTCCAAAGGTGGAGCCGTAAACCTATCAAACACCTCCTCAGTCTTCCCCTCACCAATTTCATCCACCTGCATCGGCTGCTCCAAAGCACTCTCTGCATAGTTCTCATCCAACAACAAATCCAATATCTCACCCTGAGGATGAAAATAAGGCAACAAAGTCTGATCCTGAATATTCCTCACAAACGTATAATAATTCTCAAGCAACAGCGTATCCCTCTCGTCGAAATCAGTTCTGTTGAAATTACTACACCCAATAGCATCCTCGAGACTTATGCTCTCATTCCCATGACGCGAAGAGGATAGTTCATAGTTCACGACGGCGTAGACTTTGGCCCATTCGAGCATTTCGAACCATTTGCGATCGATGGCGTTCCAGACGAAGCCTACTTCGTCCAAGAGTTTTTCTTTGGCGTCGTCCAGTTGTGAATTGCGGGAGGAGCGTTGACGGCGGCGTCGTTTTTTGACGGGGGTGTTATTGTTTTGTTCGGAAGAAATATTTGTGGTCTCTTCTTTTGCAATGGTTTCATCATTTGTTGTTTCTTTTGGGGATGCCTCTTCCGACCGCCGTTTTCTGTATTGAGTCCTCATATTGGAAACCCAAGATCCTAAAGCCATATTCTCATCATACTTTTCAGGAACGAGGGTATGTCCATACCTCTTCTTGAACTGTTTCAATTCCTCCAGACGAAGTCTGAACTGCCGTTCCGTTAGTGAGGTGAAGTCAAACCCGGAGCGTTGCAACAGATTCAATCGTTCTTGTGTTAGATATCCTTTGTAGGGGGTGGAATCTTGCTCGGCATGCTCACGGATGACGAATTGTCTACGTAAATTAGCCGCCCATACGCCTAATGGTGGGTTGTTCTCGTAGGGAGTTGGAATGGAGCCGTGGCCGTTTTCATCGATGAATTCTTGCAGCTCTGACAGTCTTTGTTGGAAGATAAGTTCGCTGCGTTTCATCTTTGGTTCGGGTGATGTGCTCCCATCTGGTTTTTGTTTGTCGGTGGCTGCTTTTTTACGCGTCGCCGACAGAGATGTTTTTATCCGTCTTTTTTTATGGAGTTGATCAACGTACGCCATTGATGAGTGGCGAGATAGCAATGATGCATGTGAAGTGATTTTCCAGGAGGGAGACCTAAAATAGTGTAATTTTAAGCGGTCTAGAAGAAGGGTTGCGTCTAAGAAAGCTTCAGCGCAAAATGGGTGACGGGATGGTTTGTTGATGGTGCTGAGAATGAGGAATGCTGATACCAATCTCGCCATCGCCATAATTCTTGTAGAGTCACCCTAATTCTTAACTTCAGATACTACAAGTAATGCTGTATGTGCGGTGCTGCAGAGAAATGTGAAGGCCGTCGCTTTTTGACCAGACGATTGTTTTACTTGGGACGTTTCGATGGTGGCAGTGTAGTGGACCTCGCTCCTCGTCAGTTCGATGGCGATGGCCATGAGTGATGATGATTGATGGGAGGTGATGGTGAAAAAAATGGTGATGGGCGGCAGTGGGCGGCTGACGATGGAGTTGGTTCCCGCCATTTCTCTGAGTTACAGGTGGAATCAAAAGCCTTCGATCGAGACACTTGTATCGAAATTTAGCTTATTTGTTGGTTAATTAGTCTGTTTTGGCACATCCTGACACTTGAAGTGTCAGATCGACACTTTTTTATCTTGTTGTGTGTTGTGTCTGACACTCCATATTACTCTGAAGTTAACCATACTCTCCACGGCTGCAAAATAATAGCAGCCACTGCTGTTGCAAACACCGCAACCACAATATTAATAACAACATCAACTGCTGCTGGTGCAAATTTAACAGCAGTGTGGTTTCATTCTTATTGTGGCTGTAGTGATTGCAGGGCATCAAAGTAAGTACTTTTGTTGTGGCAATTGTTCATATTATTTCTGCCTTTGTCATTGTAGCAGCGTGACGCTTGGTGGTCAGACTTGCAGCTCTTAGTGCTTTTGTTCGTTTTGTGGCAGCTGTGTGTCACAGCAGCAACATGCTAAATTATTACAAAGATGCATTAATAACAGCCAACTGCTGACCACTAGAACAGTAACTAAATTGCAACAACCTTGATCCTTGATATTGCTGCCTCTGCTGCTGAAATCGCAACGACTATAATATTAACAATCGCTGCAGCCGTTATTAAGTTAGAACAACAACCTCGGCAATTAACAACTGCTGAAGCAAATAAAAAATAACACAATCACTGCAGTTACAAAAAAACATGTTGCCACCCCTGTTTCTGGTTGCAAGGTGGTGCCATCCTAGGAACTTCCACGTGGTGTTACCGCCACAAAAACCTGGTATAGAATGTACGTAGGAATACGTAGAAAAAATGATATTTTCATTGGTATTTTTAGGAATTTCGACTCTTGTTTCGACTGTGTTTTTTTATTAGCCCACCCAAACGCCCAAACCCCAAACCCCACGCCGCGCCTTTCGTCTTCGTCAATCGTCAAGCAAGGTCGAGTTGTTCTAGATAGATCATCAAAATGGGTAGGTATTGTTCGGACTGCGGAGACTGGTGTTCAAACAGTAAGTTCAGTCGTAACCAATGGCTCAAAGGCGATGGATATTCCCGTTGTAAGGATTGCGTGAATGGGGGCGAATATTCTGGTACTTCATATTCATATCAATGCGGCGAATGCTTCCGTCAATTCAACAGTCAGAATGAATTGAATATGCACATGCAGGTCCATCGTCCTCGAAATGTATCGTGTCCGGTTTGTGGGGAGCAAAGGTGAGTTGTGCGATTTAGTTTGAACACGATATAACTTATCAAATCACTCTCATGTTTGCTCTGTCGACATTGATTAAAAGATTTCGATCTGGTGCGAATGCCGTTCAACACGTCGAAAGCGGATATTGCACCGGTTGTGTTGGGAAAGACAACGCCCGTCAACAGATTTACAGGTTTGCACAGAGACAACGTGGCATGCAGAGCTATTTGGATGGTACGCCCCTGTTGACTTATGATGGCCCCAACAATGGCGTTCCGGATTTTCCCTACAGGTGCCCTGAATGCAACAGGTCTTTCCGTCAGTTGAGCCAGTTGATGCAGCATCAGGATCAAAAACATAATAACAATCGTATGCTTGGGTATTAACGGGGGACACGAATCGAGCTAGTGAGGTCATTAAGGTGTTTATGGGGGGGGGTCTCTGTTCAGTAAAATTTTGTCTTTGTGTTTGTGATCTCATGAAAGTTGGGGTGAGGGTGAGATCTTCTGGGAAGGAGGAGGTACTGTCAAATTGCCAAACATCATGTAGGATTACAGCCTGTAGCACTACATGATTGGCAATAATGATTGTTGTGTGATACAGAGTATCTAATGAATTAAATTCAATGAGACAGCATGCCAAACATCGTAAGGATCACGGCGTGGCATTATTATGACTGACATTAATGTTCATTATGTATCAGAAAGTATCTATGAATAAGATCCAATGAAACCAGCCACCCTAGCCTCGAATTATCGTGTGTCATGAAGCAATATGTAGTAAGTAGTATTCAATTAACTCATGATGTTCTCTTTGAACAGACCCTGACAGAAACTGTACTAATCGGCAGCTTTCTTCTTCAAACCATCAAATGCCATGCCAACACCAGCCACCATTTCCACCAACAGACAAATGTCCTTCTTCTCACTACCAAGATCAACTTTTGCATCTACCGTTTTGGCCATTTGACACACTGAAAATAGAGAAAGTACAAAGTGAGTAGACATACTTAATAAATACTATCAAAATGTCCCCAAGCCATCACTCACAAAAGTCATCCAGCTCCTCTCTCGCAACTCCAAACCAACTGTGGGCAAAATCCACTCTTTCAGCCGCTTTGGCCAAAATTACTGGTTCACCATCACCTTCTTGACAAACCACATCTTCCCCCTCTGGACAAGCCAACAAAGCCTCAGCCACAAGTGCACACGCCTCTATATAAAACCGTCGACATTGCAATTGTTCAATTGAAAAGTCTCCTTTGGAATCTTTCATTTCTTTCCACCTCTCTTCTCGGTAAGACAATGCTCGTATGTAAGCATCTACAGCGTTCCCGTGGGCTTTTTGAAAGGCATACACATCACCTAGACATGTTTGAAATCTTGGTATTTGACTTAGTACCCATTCCTTTTGTTCAGTGGTTATTGTTGTTTTGTCAGATTCTACGTGGGTTAGTAGTATACCTAGAGCAGTTTCAATCATTTCTTGAGCTAGTGATACATCATCATCATCATCCTCTTCTTCTTGTGAATCAGTTTCTTCATTATTGTCTTTCTCTTCGGTGTCATTATTTTCACTTTTGGAGGCAACCTCAATCTTGGCACGTTTATTACTCGTCTCCTCACTGCTCGCCTCTGGAGCAAATCGTTTCTCGGCCGCAGCCGCCATGATTTCTCTCTGCCTCTCTCCATCAGATTTGGCAGCAGGTTTCCTCTCATCTTCGTCCTCTTCTTGATCATCTCCGTTATCATTCTCATCCTCCTCGTCTAGCATCTGCACGGCAGAACGAAACAATGCATTGCCATACTCATACTGACACAGTGCAGCATCCAAACTTGTTTCTCCAAACTTTTCTCGACAGCCCTTCAGTAGATCGGCGAGGATGTCAATGGCATTGGATGGGGATCCGGAGGTGATTAGTTTTCGTGAGAGGAGGAAGCGTGGATCGGTTGTTATGGTTATTGGTGTGGACATTTTGGATGCTGATGATGAACAGGATGGACCTTCACGCCTATCGAATTGGCCAACCGTTGCCACTGAAGACGTAGCTAGTAATAAAAGACGGCAGATGGCGATGGCGAATCGTTGAATGAATGAGCTCGGAAATGTGGAAGAGACTGTTGAAATAGACTTAATCCCAACGAACGGATCTATCAGAACAACGTACGTATAAAGAGTACGTACGTATGTAATTTAGTGACCACGACACTAAATTCCGTCTGATTAGACA
Organism: Cyclotella baltica; assembly: GCA_036939635.1. Lineage (NCBI taxonomy): Eukaryota > Bacillariophyta > Thalassiosirophyceae > Thalassiosirales > Thalassiosiraceae > Cyclotella > Cyclotella baltica. The sequence continues at coordinate 11,350 of JALLAY010001135.1, forward strand.
AGTTAACACGTAAATAGCTTCGTAAGAC
>JALLAY010001136.1:0-11367 GCA_036939635.1 Cyclotella baltica
TTCCTTCAGGCCTAAGGTAGGCCCGTACTAACAAGGTGTTGGTAGTACGGGCCTACCTTAGGCCTGAAGGAATAGACTCTGAAGTAGAGTGGCCTCCACCAACACAACCGTGACCTCCCATTCCTTCAGGGCCAATCTGTCTTTTGTAGGAGGAGCTGCCTCAGCCTCCGCTAAGTTTGGAAAAATTGGAACCACCCTCGTAGGAGGAGCTAAGCCTTCGATTGCATTCCTCACCACAACAGCACAATGTCTGAAGTTAATGCCTGCGCTGCGTAGTTAGCCACAGCCTTCCTTACATCATCATAGTTGGCAGCATTCTTGGCATCCCCAACGGTAAATACCATGCACTCCAGTCCTGGTGTGTGAGCCTTGTCCTTCTGCTGCTTAGGTGATCCACTTGCCAGTTAGCAGTGGTACTGAGGTTTCCTTTTTCCTTTCACTTTCAATTTTCCCTGATCCTCCCATCATGATGGCAAGAGATCTAGGCAGAAGAGGCAATAGATCTCTTTTAGTATAATGTTGGGTTGCAAGCTGATTGCTGCAGTCGCACTGAGACCATACAACAAAAAACTACAAACGAATGAAAACTCTAGATTAACATTCAGTTATCTTAAAAGAGTGAGAACAACTCATTTGAGTCCTTTTAGTGCTATTCTCGTTTCTCTTTATCGTCCCTTAACACATGTGTGATAACTAGTTCCACGTGCTGTTGCCTGACCTTGACATTATGCTTATCCACACAGTGTGACATGGTGGCTCGATCACCTCAGGTGCAAATATGACTCTATTAGTCACTTCAACCAACACTCAATGAGTAGAGTAGAACCATGGTGGATCTGGAGGTGTATTTGGATCTTTCAGCTTTCATTGCATCCCGCTTGACTCTTTTTAATGACATGGACAAGACAGATTATTTCTTTGTTATCTAGTTTGCTTTTGAATGTGAAAAGTTACAAGGACAGGCTACAACGCCAGTTAAACATGGTATCCAATCTCAGAATTGGAATAGAATTGGGAATCTCAAAAGTATCTTTTGCATCCCCAGAAGTATCTTTTACGTTTAGTCGGATGCAAAAGCGACAATGAAGCGTTTTGCATCAGAATGACTCATTCTCGCGACTCCTAAGAAGAAGCGCCAATGGATGAATTCTCTGTAAATGGTTGGCAGACGTTGTAGTTTGTCCGAGGCACCCAGATGCCCTGGTTAATTTTCCTACTGATGCAATCAACCTTCATATTTTTCTTCATAACACCTAATGACAAAATGGGACCTTCATGAACATTTAACCGAGATAATTATTAGTTATGTGCCAAATCTGCATCAAACATTCATCTCTTAACACCCAACACATGACTCCCAGAGAACCTCATCCCATCCACCACATCTAAAGGTCTCTCCCCCCTACCAATACGTGCACCAATTCTCTTCCACCGATGCATACCATTCCCATCCATACCTACCCACACATACTCTCTTAAAGGCCACAACCGACACACAACCTTACCAATAGTCAAAGACGCCGGAACAGCACCGTAAGACCGCGAATCTAACGAATTACAAGTGTTATCACCCTCTATCCAAAAATGACCCGGTGGAATGGCGACACGATGATTTGTTTCTTCGGACCCGCCGTCTGTTCGAACTATAATGTCACCCGGCATCCCGATGATGCGTTTACATACCGTCCCTTCTCTTTGGGGGTGGTAAAGAATAATTACATCGCCACGTTGTAGTCCCGATGTGAAATGTTGTTTCCATATCCCTTTTAGTATTGTGCTCCATTCTTGTATCGTGTTTTGAAAGACATCATTTTCTTGTCCTGATTTGTTAGAATTGACCATTTCATTTTGATACATTTCAGAATCTACATCATAACCACTTTCTAAACCAAATAATCGATGACTCCATCTCTCAACCAACAAAACGGTAAAACTCCCATCCATTATTGTAGGTTCCATGCTTACACCTTCGCATGCAATGGTTCTAAACCCATATTCAGAAGTAACATGAACAGTCCCGATGAAAGCCAAAATTCTCGAGATTGTAACATATAAATCTTGGAAGGACAATTGACTAATCGAATTGTAGGTGTATTTGATATCATTTATGATGACACGAGGGATATAGAGGATACCTGATTTGATTTCTTCTAGGATTGATTTAAGACGTGAAGACAGTTGGGATTTTGAATCTGGTTCGGACGAGTTAATTTTGCGAGTTTGTACTAAATGTCTCGAGGTTAAATATTTCAATCGTGAGGGATTTTTTCCTGATATTATTTGACCATTTGTGTTTGACGGCCATTGTATTAATCGCCTTGTGTTTATCAGGTAGGCGGTTGAGAAATTTCGATGTTTGTTACTACTTAAATCTTTTCTCCCCGTGCAGACTACATGACGCATCGACAGATGGGCGTTTTGAAGCCGGTGATACTGATGGACGCACCGTAAACTTGACGACATTGTGAGCGATTTCATGTTGTGTCTCTGTTCCAATCGGCCAGTGTTGTTGAGTGAGGCGTTATTTTGGTCAGGTTCAGTTGTTCTTGTGGTTGATGGTTTGTGGAGGTTTGTGCGGTCTGCGGTGGTGGGTGGTGGCGGCGATGGTTGATAAGCCAGACGATATTGTCGAAGGTGCATCACAAAAATCTTTAGTCGTTAGCAGCAGAAAATAAAATACTAATTCCTATGTAATATATTTGATTCTATCGTAGATTCACGCGCGGTTCGACCCACGCATATTTACCGTTTTCACTATTCCTACGAGACAGCCTTATCCAGAGACGTGCATAAGAGCCATCAATCTCATCAATTCATCTATATCATCAATCATCAGGCCATCAATCAAACGGCAAACCGTAACCAACTCGCCACCGCCACAAATACACCAACGCTCCCGTCCCTTCAAGGCATGCCGCAACAGCACCACCCAAAAAGATGGACGAACAGATGGATGAACCAGCCGAATGTACCAACAACCCTCAACATAAAAAACGCACCCTCCCGCCACAAGAGACTAACCATAATGGCAATAGTAGCAGCTCTCTCCATAATCAAAACCACCACCTCAATAATCAAAAAGACCCAGAATTAGAAGACAGCATCGCCCAGCAAAAACGCCAACAAAGACGGCTATCATCCTCCAACGACGTGTCCCAAATACGCAATGCTTCACTCAAACGAATCCGACTGGAGGCAATTTTTCATCCTAAATTTGAGAATGAATCGAGTGAAAGGGATGTACGGAGGGAGATGCTTCAAAAGGTTGGTAACGAGGGATATTTGGAGGTTACGTTGAAACATTCTGGGAGTTTGTTGTTGTGGTGAGTTTTTGTATCATGTGTTATACATTCATCTGTGTTGTATTTGGTGTGTGTTGTATTCGTAGCGAGATGTATTGTATTTCATGTGTGTTGTATTCGTTGAGAGTGTACTGACAAACTGACATGGAACTCTATTCATTTTATACGAATAGGAGCGGTGGAAGTCGTTACTACAGTAAAAATGACGCAAACAACATGGTCACCTTGGTTGGAGAGTACTTGCTACGACATCACATGATATTAGTCTGGGGAGAAGCAGCAAATGGAAACGACAACAGTCGAAGCAAGTACGATGAATGCAGTGATTATCTTCAACAGCACGGGCTTACACTTGCATTTGAGATTGTCACCTCTGTGCTTGGGGATCATGGTGATGTCCCTAAGCAGCCTTATTTGATTTGTAAGTTCACACAGTTATGTTGTTTGGTTACAATTACTGCCACCTTCTCTAAAGCATTCATGTCTTGCTCAAACAAAAACAGTACTCTCTGTAGCCAATAAAAAACACCAACAATTCCACACATCATCCCAACTCATCAAATTCGCCACAACATTCCGCCTTCCCCACAACGACTACTGGATGTTCACCACGCAATCTTCGTGTACAAAGTTATTCCAATTTTATGATGATATCCGAGAGATTGGGACGGCGGAATCGGTGGTTAAAGGTTTAGATCAATTGATTGACTTTGATACTGGTGATGATGGACCAAGAAGTCGTAGGATTGTTAGTATGTATCCCCATTTGGAGTATCAGGGGAACATTTTGGAGGGGTTGGTGGTGCGGTTTGTTCCGTATGAAGTCGATTCAAGCGATGGTGGTTGCAATAATGCATTTTTTCAATCATTGAATGAGTTGACAGAGATATCGGAAACCAATCTTGAAATCATGACGAATGCAAGAGCAACCAATGCTAGTATTCCCAACCTTGCAGACTTTTTCGGAACCAATCTTCAAGCCATAGATTCAGAGAATGAATTAAGATCCTTTCTGAAACACCAGAATCCACAAGACTACCAACGGCTTGTACGGGCAACGGGAACAGAGAGGAAAGGAGAATGGGAAGTATCCTCACTGATATTATCTTCTCTTAAGGAAGACGCTGGCACGATGGACAATGAGTCGAAGCAGATTGTTCAATTGATCAAAACTTTGATTGATTTGGGAGTTAAAGTTGAATACAAATTATACAGGCAGTGTGGTCAGCAGGATGAGAGTACTTTGCAAATTGATTCATTGACGGCATGTTCTCAGCGGGAGCGGTGGGTCTGTATAGTTCACGTCATTCATGATGAAACTTTCAAGAAATACAGTCATAACCAAACACCTGATGCTATGCAACTATTTCGTGGATTTTCATTCGAGTTGGTCTTTGGCGAATCATGTGATATCCATCCAGAAACTGAGGAGTTATTTACGGTACAGCCACCGGCAGCAACTGAGTCAAGACCCAACAACCCATTGATGCTCAAGATGAAGTTCCTTCCATACATGGTGCGTACTTTTGGTTGCAGAAATGGCCTCAAGATTCTCTCACGCTCAGGCATTGATGTGTATGAATGTTACACATTGGACTTACTTAAGAGATGGGGTATGTCTCACAATGCAATTAAGCAATGGCAGCCTTACTTTTATAATTGGGGGCTGTATGCTGAGTCTCTATTGAAACAGCAAAATGGTGCTTCTGGCAACAAGAAAGGGGATGCAGTGGACAACCGGCAGCTGAGTGAAAGTAGCTATTTGAAACATCTTATGGACTTTGATTGTCTATATCACAGTGGGCAACTAACTCACGTGACCAATGAGAAAGCAAAGATTGGAGGATTGATCGTCATTGTCAGTGCGAACAGGAATGATTCTTCAATGCTTGGCGACTTTTTCTCGTCGAAACTTGGGATTCGAAGTCGTTTTGACGAGACTGGTTCTATTTCAGAAGTTGATGTGTTGTCATCACTTCGAAGTGCTGCATTATGTAATACTGTTATAGTCGACTCACAAGCACCACTCAAGAAATTGTTGAAAACAAAAGAATATGCTGAAGCTATGTATGTTGTTCTATTTGGATGTAGCCAAGAAGATATTAACCAGGAGTATGAAGTGAATAAAAAAGACAACAAAAGAGCATCTGGAATGATCAAGTCGTGGGGCCATCTCAGATGCAAGCAGATCTTTCAGCTATCAAAAATGCCTTTGCTGGAAATAGATGAAAGCAAAGAAGTAGCAGACGTCCTTGCCAGGTTGGAAGAACTTTCTGCTTCTCGTTCCAAGGGGCAGAAGCTTCCAGGCATCCTGGTATACTTCCCTGGGATTCCGGGATGTGGCAAATCTTCAATATGCGGGCAAGACACATCCAAACTAGAATCCACGATCAATCAATTAGTGGGTGAGGAAAAAGTAGGCAATCAGAAGATGTTATCTGTAACAATTTGCGAAGGTGACAGAGTCAAAGGGAAATATTGGCCGCACGTACTACTTGAACGTCTGCGAAAGACTGAATCAATATATTTGGCCGATAAAAATGCAACCCCTATTGTTTGGGGCACAATTGACGACATTTGTTCGAAAAGCCTTGCCTTGCCAGCCCCCGTGATTCCAGATTCAATGGCATTATCTACTGTAAAAGTGAAACACCCAGAAGCACAGTGCTGTTACCCATATTCTCTGGCTTATCTAGCTGTGTGCATGCTTCGGGTATTGATGCGCCCAAAGAAAAGTCACGCAGGAAGTCTTGATGAATCAACAGAAAATGCAATGATGGTAGTGGTGAAGTTTTACTGCCTGTATCGAGACTTATCTGCGGAAAGTATGCTGGCAGCAATCAATAGGGGCAGAACTATCTTTTCTAATGCCAGTAACTCTTCTATAGTTGTTCCATTCTTCAATGAAGCCAATTTCAAGGATCTTCCCCAAGATCTCCACGATGTTTTGGTTGATGCACTGCACATGCAGGTTGAGTAAATTGTGCTTATCTCCTTTTAAATTCTTACTCTTTGTCCTCATTGCTAACGTTTATCTCCAGTATTCAATTGATCATAAGAAGTCAGTTTCACAGAGTGACTTGGCATCCATGGAAGCTCGGCTGAGAAACTTGCTTACTCTGCACAAAAGTTTCCTTGAATCAATGTGCGTCAAAGAATCTGAAAGTAGAGAATCATTTGTAAAGCAGGTATCACAATTGGCATCAACATTGACAGACAGCAATATGATGAAGAGTCTTGAAGATGCACCAAAGCACAAGTTTATTGAAATTGCTTCCATTGATATTGACCGCAATATTATCCACAGTGTTCTAGAGAATTATGCAAATGATTACATTGAAGTTAAGCAGTTTTTGACTAGAATCGGAGGAATGCCTACCAAGAGTAGTCAAAACCAAGAAGCCTTCAACGGTGTGGATATCGTTACAACTTGCAAGGGATCATTTGTGGAGAAGACACATGTTACCATGGCGCACTTCTCTCAGCTTTCCCAGCAAAACATTCTACAGGAATTCTCGCAGTTTAACGAGCAGCCTATCACAGTGACAATCACCAGTATCTTAATGGGGGACTCGGTTGCAGCATTTGCTGTTAAGCTTCCTGAACACCTTGATAGCATGCCACAATATGTAACGTCGTCATGCAACAACTCATTCCCTCACATTACAATCTGGGTTGGAACCAATGAGAGTGCCGCAAGATCAAATGATTTGCCTGGTATGGTAGAGAACAACGAGGCAGTAAAGGTAGACTTCATGCAAGGCATAGAGGTATCAGGAAAGTTTGGACTATGGTATATTTGACAGATTAATTACCATATAGAAGCCAGAAGTTCAGAGATAGAAATAAAAACAATGAAACCACGAAGGACTGCTCTCAATCAGCATACTTCTTAGTACCTGGGCAAGATTGAGCTACCTCCTCCACAATTTCTGCGAGTCCAATATATTAAAATAAGACTCCAAACTCATTCTCATTCACTGCACCTTTGATGCATTTTTCGAATGAATACTTCCAATGTGTGTATTGTTGCTTTAACATATCGTACTGGTTTCTCATGTATTCTCATGTGAAGTAACATATCTCTCATTATGGTCAAAGCAAGTGGTTTCATGTGACATAATTTATGGCATAATGACAGGCCTTGGTGTAATGATGACTTGATTGATCATAGGTCAAAGCAAGGTGGCTGTGCTTTGTTGTCACAAGCTATCTGACACAACTGATATAAAGACCCCGACCTCATACTGCCTAAATTGCTCAATTTTTAGCAGTTTGAAGCATAGTGGAATATTTTTCTGAGAACTAGAAATTAAAGAAATACAAAAACAACTGCACATCTATGATTTATTTAATGTATTAATAAAACCTGTTTATTGCCGTTTTTACATCTCTAAGGAAAATGTATAGTTTGTTTCAGGTTCACAACATTCCTTATCACTCAGGACAAAGTTTGGCAATGTATCATTATCGGTGAGGCGTGAGATAATGGGTATGTTATAATACTAATCTCTAGAGAAGTCCACAGGGAAAAGCTGAAAACATTGCCTACATCACAGAAATAGAAAACCATGGTTAATAAAATTAGTACTTGAATATTTGAGAGAAATTTGGAGTATAGTCATATGAAAACTGAAAGTTATTCCACCTCAGAGTCATTGGACCTACTGTTACTGTCTTTGTCAGTACCACACTAACACTAACAAGGGGTTGGTAATTTTCCTAGAGGCTTGCATGTGATGAGAAACCTACTACCGACAATAGATTTTATCTATGTATGTAGGAATAAGTAAAAATAAGTTTGAAAATTTTCGGTTTCTGGGCCAATGCCCATCTGAGACAAGAGTCGAACTGATTTAGCTCCTACATTCATCTCAAAAATTGTTGTTTTCCGATCACTCACCATGGCGCACCTCTGTCACCTCCTTGACCATTTCATCGCCGCACTGCCGTATTCAGACACTGTTTCTTCATTCGAACGGCCATGCATCTTCATTAACACTCTGCGTGTCTCATTATCGCCTGGTTTTCTTTACAAACCGCCGGATACGTCATCATCTTTTTCAGCAGTCCACAGACCAACGTGATTTGGCATTAGAGCCTGTAAGAACTCCTTTAAGCTGAATATCGCGAGGGCATCACAACAAAAAGAGGACTACATCAAACACATGACATGCAGTGTCTGCAAATATTTTTCAATGTGGGGTGATAATCACCGATTTCATCAGAAGATACATTTAAGAGCAATTAGTTTTGTTGCTAAAGGAGTTTGGGGTTACAAAAAAATTGTCTTGGTTATTTGGATTACCGGACTTGACTTCTACAAGTAATGCTAGTTGACATGATGAGGCAAAAATGAAATGAAGTATGGGAGGTGTTGGTCAGTGGATGTATCAAGTTGGTTGGACTCATGGGTTTTGGCAACACAAACTGGTGCTGTTGACTTGACTCTGGTTTGGATGGGGAGAAGGTTGGGCATGAGTTTTACGTAATAAGTAGTACTGTGGTGAGTAGAACAGCCCATTAGTGAATATTTACCCGTCAGGCCATTACCTGTATTCTCAAAAAATGTCACTACTTTCCCCTGATCCGCAGCATAAGTGCTGCTGGAAATATAACAAAGCTACAAACAGCGCTTGCTTCATTAGTGTTGTTATTATTTCTAATTTGGTGATAGCATGGTTGGAGGAAGCTGAAGATAAAACGACCCATATGAGTTTGGTCTGAAAAAGCGTTTGAGTGACAGAGGAAATCTGTGCTGTTTGCATGATGAGTGAATAGAACCAACTTTCGGGGATCTCGACACAACAAAATATGGCAATACAAATGGTTGATAGACCCAACAATGATTATATTTTTGGCAGCTACTATGGTAGTCATGAACTGAAAACTGAGGTTGCGGTTGTGGATACCTTTTATGGCTAGCTTAATGAACTGTTGCATACCTTAGACAGGAGTTTGGAGACTTTGAGTGGCATGGTACTCACCACTTAATAAGGGGCGTTCGAAGTCAAATGTACAGTAACTTTCAACAATCCATGCCCCAAAAACGCACTCGAGGGGTGTTCGAAGTCAAATGTACAGTGCATTCAACAAAGTTTTTGCCAAAACCAAAGACACAAAAACGCACTCCTCGCCCCACCACTTGCACTTGCCACACAGTAAGCGAGCCACAAGCCAATTCGCCCTCGTTCCCGAAGATAAGAGCATACGGGTCGTGAATCTGAACAACTGTCTCTGTCATCATCTGAAAGATGGACACACTATCAACGGGCCCTCCTCCTTCGAAACCATGTATAATTTGTGGCTCAACTGAATCTTGCACATCAATCCCATCGATCGCAGGCTCACAGCACCTCTGTCTTTTGCATTATTACACAACCGTGGCTGTGGGAAGAAAAGAAGCAAACAAAAAGAAAAAGAATTCACTCCTAATAGACAGTCGAACAATAAGTCAACAGCTTCCAGGGGTACAGGAAATATTTGCTGAAGCATTCACCGAATTGCAGAAAGAAATTAGAGAAGAGTCGGCACGCGTATTTAAATCAACGGCTAATTCAGCTGATCCTTTAGCTATGTTACTGGATTCAAATGTTTCTACACAACCTCGGAGGTCTTCTTTTGGCCAAGCCAATTCGGCTGCGTCTCGGAAAAGGAAGTTGTTCAAAGAAGGGCATGCATCTGATGGTGGATTTTTAAGAAAATAATATCGTGGGCCGTACATGTGGGCGCGAGATTTGCAGTTGTATTTGATCAAGGTGAACAAGCAATAAAGCACTCTAAGGGATCTGAAGATAAATATTAAACCTTAGTCACTGATGTGTCAACAGGGATATGGTAATGGGGGAAGATCAATTTAATTTCCTCACAAATTCATATTCATCACTAAGTAGGCCCTTATAGTTGTGAATGCGGGAAATGGAGCACGAGATGTAAATGTTACAGTAGTTCTGCAAATAAATGTAAGTATGATATAAGTAAATCCTAGTCATGGATGTGTATTTAAGTTTTGTGACTTGTGATAAGGAACATGAATTTTGAGTATCAATAATTTACACGAGTTTCACTTCTTGCTCTCTTTCAGATCTGTTGTGTTGCTATTCTCAGTGCTTTCGTCTCGCTTTCGTTTACCACTTTCATTAGTTGACTTTTCTGCCTCCCGATTGTTTGTGTCACTTTTTTGCTCATTCTCCTTGTTAAAACTGTTTGCATCATCAGACAATCCATTGAACACATCAAGTAACTCCTTAATCAGATCAATAGGCAGTGGGCCCTCAAGAATTAGTACTTCTTCCTTTTTGTTTGCCATCAATTCAGTACTCTCAGGACGAGACCTTTCACAAAATCTTCTCGTGAAGCCCACTGCAGTCAAAATATTTAGAACTGGTTCTAGATCAATCAGCTCTTTGACAGCTTTATTTTCCAGTCTTAAACGTCGATATTTCATCTCGTCGGGCTTTTTCAAAAGGTTAACCAATATTCGTTTTGTTGCTTTCAAAGAGAGTGGGAGTTTCTCCAACTCTGCACATGCAGTCACAGCCGTTGCCACTGCACCTCCAACAATCGCGGCGGCAGATTTTCCAGATCCTGCACATAGGGGGCAGTAAAATAGTTCGCTAACGGAGAGGGAAAGTGAGGTTGTACACGTGGGACAGACTGTGTTTGGGCATTGATTAGAGTCACAAAGCACCCATCCTAAACAGCCTTCCGTCCATGGCGTGCCACACATGCAGCAATCATCATTTGAGTCTTCTCCCGTATTCATAGAGAGCATGGGGTATAGTACGGTCGGGTGCGGGTGGTGTGGAGGGTGGAAGAATGAAATAATACTTGAGTCCGATCCATCCACCAATTGCTCTTGTTGCTCGGGAGGGGATGGCACGTTTTCATGCTTAATTATTTGTAGATCTGAAGGTATCCTCGTATAACTCTCTTGAGAGAACCTATCCTGAAATAATTTTTATCCTGACATCCTAATCCTAGCACTTCGACCCGCCACCCGCCACCATTGAAGCCACACTTTCAGAGCTAAATAGCCTTTTAGTTTGATTTTTTCGAAATTAAT
>JALLAY010001137.1:0-11361 GCA_036939635.1 Cyclotella baltica
GCCATGGTTGTTTGCCAAATTTGTTAGTGCCTCAACTAGCCAAAACGAGTCTTGCGAGCTCACGGGATTCCTAAGCCTAGACAAATTTGAGATTGGCAAATAACACGAGCAAAGTTAGTGGCCGTTTTACCCGCCAAAACATTTGTCCTAAGGGACTCCATAGGTTGTTGGCGCCTGAAGGTGCCGTGAATACCGAGAATCTTACTTATGAAGGGTGGTGATAGCCAGCAAGAAGGAGAAGGATGAATGTGTGTCTCAACTGATGAAAGAAGTTTTGGCTCCAATGCGGTCACAGGACTCACAAATGTTTACAAGATGAGCCATCACAAGTGCACAAGTGCTGAGCTCGCCACCAAGAATTGATGAGGCGAAGCGTCAATTGACTAAGGCCCTGATGAAATCACTTTCTTTGGAAAATAGGAGCTCATCATCATCAGTGAAGGAGAAGTAGCGGATTTCACCTTTCCTCTTGAGGTCGATCACCTCCAGTCCCAGCAGTCATGTATTTGAATTTTTCCTCCGTGTTTTAGACTCTCTGTCATTGTTCTCCTTCGGCTATCACTTCGATCTATTTGACCGACTGCTGTCCTCCCATTTCCTGTTTCAGTTCGAAGGGGGTTGTTCTGCGACAATGGGGGCATATAGTAGTGTGGTCCCTCACCACACAGTAGCAGTTCATGGGTACATGAGATGGCTTCTTGGCTGCAGGAGGCTTTCAGGTGTCTGCATCCAAAGTAGGTGTGAAGGTTTCCCAGAGAGGGTTAGTATGCCTTTGATCGAGATATGATTGGGGCACTGATGTGTGTTGGTTCTTTTTGCACATGGTGGAGGAAGAGAAGAGAAAGAAGAGGGTTGCAGTCATTTGTGGGATCCGTACTGCTGCGAATGTCCATGTTGGCATCACACAAAGCATTAACTTTCAAAGTCCCAAAGCCCCCAACTCAATATGCCCTTGTAGGCATCACTCAAAGTCCTGGTGGATTAGTGGCATGGTGTGCTTCTAAAGCAAGACCACTAAACCACACATCATGACATGAGATAGTATGTTTTTGGGTAGACAGGTGAAAGCATAAGTGTGAAGTGTTTTGTCCTTTACTTTATAACAATGTTTCTGATTATTTTTTACATGTTCCTTCAAGTGTAGTGAGAGTTTCCATCCATACTACATTGCTCGACACCAGGACAACCAACTAAATCAGTTCTAATCAACCTTTTGATTTTAGACTGGCCTTTTGGTATGGTTTAGACTGACCTTTTGACCAAAAGGTCAGTCGGTATTTTTTGGTTGTTGACCTCAACCAAAAGATACCACATTCTTTTTAGACCTTAATCGAGCGGTTGAGGCGAGCAGTAACTATCCCAATACGATTTAAAAATAAGTCAGTCAAAAGGGCTTCTCTAAATCTGTTATGTTTATTAACAACTGATTCACGACCAGTCACGATGAACATTGAGAAACCAACTCGTGAATCAAAGGGGCTGAACTGTATTTTTCAAAATGAAATGGATGGTTTCTGGAATCAAAGGAATCTTTGGAAAACATTAGAACTGATTTTGTTTGTTGTCCCAGGCAATGTAGCATCCTGTGGCCAAATCGACAAGATAGATTGTCAGCAGGATTTTAGCTGGCCTTCAGCCCATCCTGGTGGGTATGGCGACAGCAGTAGTCACAGCCTCAATGTGAAGGCTCTTCAGATAAGTTATGACCTCAGTATGTCTTTCAGTTGTACATGTTTGAGACACTCTATCCTGCCACCTGTCCTGCTGAGTGCTCTCTCAGTCCAATGAGGCATTGAAACCCCAAGGTCCAAGGTAGAGAGGTTGACAAGGTCAACTTTCCCAAGTGAATATAAGTGTTTGAATGTGTCTATAGCTTGAGAGTAAATGCTAGTCAATCCACCCGTGAAAATTGTATCCACTAGTGTTCACAAGACCCTTCATGATCAAGATCATCTACTGGTTGTAATGTCATGGAGTGTTAAACTTAAACAGTAAGATTCAATCACTGGTGATCAATCTTATTTCAATCACATGTTTTATTTAATAGTTAATCACTAAGTGATGTCACGATAAGAATGAAAAACAGAAAACAAAAATAGAAAAGACCAGTGAAATATCCTGATAGAAGACCTAATCCTCAACTGACATAACTTGGGATTGAGTCTCTCATATTTGCTTTAACACATGAAATTTCTCAATCGTGTCTGATCTTTGATCACCATTGAATGTAGTTTCACTGTTAAATTTACAATAATGACTACAGATGTAAGAGTTGAATGTACAAGCTCTTGTGGTTTTCACTTGTGAAATGCACCAAGATAGGCAGCTGTGGTCACACTTGTGGCTCGCTTGCTTACACTAATGATAACCATGTGAGCTTGCAATTTCAACTCTACACTAGTGTGATCATATTTGATGTTGAGTTTAGGTCAAGATCTGTACTGTAAGACCATGAGTTATCTGTATCCTTGAGTAACTAAGGAAATCAGTTGTGGCCATTTAAGAGTGAGGACACGAAGATAAGCTACCATGATCTCTGAAGCAGGTACAAGCTAGCTTAATCACTATCCCATCCTTGTCATTCCACAGTCGCTCTCAATGGCGCTGAGAATTTCTCTCATGTACCAATTAGCAGTTAGCATGCCCAGTCACTCATGAACGAGGTCTGGATTGTGTGTTGAGCTCAATAATATTTGTATCATTGGGCCCCATAATTTTAATCAATATGTTAAAGAGAATTAGTATTATTTGGTGCAAATCTTCTTTGATAAGGATGTATAAAAAACCGTTAAAGGAGGAGCTTTCTGATGCGAAATGTTTGCCTCCAAATTAGCATACTTAGCTGAGCAGACGTCTTACAATTGCTCATTCTACAAACAGAAGATCACTCTGACTTGTGGTTGCTAATAGGTCAATGCAACCACTACTTAACGCATTGGTAAGGGAGATGAAAAACACTAGCAGCTATGCTTGATTGAGGTAGAAGTCTAAAAAGGCTAGCGTAAGTAAGAGCTTGTGTAATTTACTCTTATCGGTAAGGACCGGCTTTAGTGAAAGATTTTACCAGCCGTCACCGTCACTCAAAAACTTATGCAAACACATTAGGTATCCCAAATCATGATTGAGGAACAATGTGTGTCTGAATTATTAATAAGCTGTGTCTGGGTTAAACTTCTAGATATTTTAGACATGATTTGGACACAACTCCGACAGAAGTTGTAAATAGTCCTCAATAGTTATTTTATCGTGATTCAGAGTAATGCATTGTTGGCAAAAGTTTTTGAGTGACGGTTTCCCAATTTCTTTACTAAATGTCCTCTTCACAATGAGCAAAAGTGCAATTACCGATTTATTTTTAGATCGATTTAGTATCCCAAAACTATCCTAAGGTCTTTTGATGTGTTTCCCTGGTCCTCCTGGCTCGTGGCTTTAGAGCTGGTCCATTGAAAAGAAATCTGTCTATTGGGAATTTTCCCTATTGATATCAAAAACCCAGGGAACATACCATATGCATTTGTGATTTTTTACTAGTCCCTTGAAAAGTTTTGCAGCCTATTGAGCACGTTCATATTTTTTATGCAATAGAAGTTGGGTGATGGACTGTGGGGCATACTCAATTGATATTGAGCAATCAAAGATCAAAGCATTTTCCAAAATCATCCCAGCATACCCATTTTAAAAACAGTTGTCTGCAAAGAACAAGAGAATTAATTTTCAAAGGTGAGGGCCATAGCACATAAAAAATTGCAACAGAGATGACCATTAATAATTAATTTTTGTTCCAAACAAATTACGTAATGACAGGGAAGGCATTGCCAATAACATGGATGTGATGACACAGCATATTGTTCTATTCATTATTGGGTGTGTGCTCTTAACTGGGGGGCTTTGATCAGGACAACTGGGGAGATAGAAAGGCGGGTGAGAGATCGATGAAAAATGTTGTAAGGTAGCTGAATCACTCATTGCTCACCGAGTATTGTTTTATTTGTAGGTGCCAAAAAATATTCTTCTAATGCCAAGAGTTAGCGGGCACTATAAACCAGAGAGGATGATGTACTCACATCTACCATATACCATCATCTTGTTGTCCCATGATCAAAGTCAAAAGGTGGGTTGAAAGAAAGAGTGAGCTAGTAGTGGCTACTCTACTATGTACTACTAATAGAGTCAGGGTAATTGACATCTGCTTGAGTCTAGCCACCTGCAAAAATTGCGTTGATAAAGCATTCAAGATCTAAGTGTATTTATGGGTAATAAATGATGTTTTGTTCCTTTGTGCTCTTCTAGAACCAAACAAGCCACATCTTCACACTCATGAGAGCGTTACATTGCGAACACCGATACAAGGCCATGGAAATCTCTGGTCTAGGACTCCCTTGGAGATATCCGGTCATGTTATCAGCTGCGGGCTAATTCCACAAGTCCTTCCTATCCTTGCCCATTTTTCTGCAGTAAGGACTTGTCTACTGGAGTTGGAGTTGCCTTTTGAATTAAGTCAAACTCAACTATATCTTCTACTATGTTGATTTGATGCCCTATTAAGATGGTTGTGGCTGTGGCAGCTCATACTTGTATTGTCCTGCAGGGTGGATGTTGATGCAAATGAACTTGTCAAGTGTTCCTGAATTTATCCAGACAATACTTCAAAGAAATGCATTAAATACTAGATCTTCACCTTGTTATCTGAAAATGATGATGCAGTCACCCACCCACACAAAAATGATCATCATGCCTTGCTTGAGAAAAATGCATGGATCAATGTCAGATGACTCAAATTTATGATCCTCCAAGGCATCTTTGAGCTTGATGTATCAATAGTGAGGGGATTGCTTGAATCCATATAGGTTCTTGTTTATCTTGAGGTTATACTTCTATTGGTCATACGCCTCAACTCCCTCTGGATTCATACCTTATTCTGGCATTACCATCCAGACATCCACCTCTAAGTCAGCGTGTGGAAAGGCTAATACAAAATCAATGGACTGTGTCTCTAGATCATGAAAATGTTCAATTGCTAGCAAAAGTCTGACACTGAGCATGTTTACCACTGAAGAATAGGTCTCCCAGTAATTCCACTGTTGCTGCATTCCACCATATGCACAAAAACATGCTTTGTGCTCATAAATACGTTCATCAGGGGATCTCTTACATTAAAAAGACCCGATGATGGCTCAAATAGTCTTCACACCAGGTAGTAGAAAATCCCGTCTCACCATAGTCCAGTGTTTTGACTCTTCATGTACTTATACTTCAACTTCAGTCCATTGCTGTTAAGAAATCATTTACTTTACCTTCTCTCACGTCAGTTAAGACAACTGAATTGTGCAACATGTTTATTGTCCCATCAAACAACTCTTTCGTTCCATGAAATCAATTACTAATTTCTAATACAAAATGGCATTCAGTGGGAGTAGAGCAATGGGTAAGGTAATGCGTGACGGTGCATTTAAACACACAGAAGTGATGACAGAGAAGAGATCTAAGACTGCAGCAGACCCATAAAAGCTCTTTGTTGTCCCTGATTGAGTTTGCTTGACTGTGTTTGTGTGTTGTAGCTCTTTCTCTGCCTTCACCCATTGGATCGCCACTGTCTGCTCTCAACCTAGTTGGCCATCTCTAGCATCTTAAAAGCATCTCTTTCTTCAAATGACAAGTCATCAGTTGTATCCTATTTGTCATCCCAAACCCTGATGCACATCTGCTACATCACCAATAACTCCTCTTATATTTTCTACAAGGCTTGGATTCTGTGTAGCTCCCTCAGAATCAGATATCTCGTCATTGTCACTCTTGCCAGGAACGAGAAGGTAACGATCTTGTTGCATTTAGATGGATCTGATAATACAAAAGTTGGATGATTTTAATTGTGGGCCTTTACATAGATTATTGAAAACAAAAAGTTTCTAATGTTTGACATAAAACATAAATAGGCTAAACTAACTTGACCAACTGAGTCTTGAGTATCCTGAAAAGACACTACATTCATAACTACACCACTGAGCAATGTTTCAGTTATGGCTGCCAATAGGGTGACATTGCATCATGACACTCCCAACCTAATGATCTAAATAAAGAACATCATTGTTTTGCCAATAGGATGTTGCACGCCTCCCAACTCAACCAAGACAATCTAATTGCCTATTGCATTGCATTTTGATGTGAAGGAAACAATGTTCTCTTCCATGCTTAGAACTAATTATTATTTGGCCTTCTTTGACGAATGCCAAAAGCATTCTGATCTCAATTTAAAACTTACCCACAAATATCACCCAAAATGAAAGCTGATTTTATCTACCGTAGTTCAATTAGTATATCGCTCTCGAAATGGTGCAGAGCGGCTTATTAAAGTGTGAACGCGTGAAGCCATTGCGACACTGAGCGGCGCTTAATTTGTTAATCCCGTATGTACAGCCCCGACTGTACCGCCCTCGTGTTGCACGGTTGCACGTTGCGGGGCTTAACTAATGTCATCTCGTGTGCATGAACACGGTGGGCCCAGAGCGGCACATAATTCGTTAACAAAACTGAATTTGAGGCCAGAGCGGCTTAATGTGTGAGCGATATACTAATTGAACTACTGTACATCATACAATGATATTTGAATGAAAGTATCAATCAAACTTCATATTACTAGTGGATATTTCAAAGCAGAATAAATACCATATATTGTTCTTCTTAGTTTTAATTTGCAGGTAATTGCGTTTATCTATGTATACATGCCTCATTAGTTAGGATTGTTTGCTTAGAAGATACAGACAAGTTGATGCTTTAGTTGGGATTTGGTATCTGGCATCTCAAGTTGCATCGAATTGATTTATAATAGCTCCGATAAATATATATACCAACTTAACAATATTGCTCCAACAATTTTAATTTCACATGGGCACATCAAATAACAATAGCCTGCATCAATAGCTAATAGCAGAAACAAAACACTTGAACTTGGCACATCGAGGATCTTCAACTCAAATAATTAACTTTTCTTTTTCGATCTCTCCGCGTCCTCCTATTTGAGGCCGTAATGCCCTTTTGAGATTCTCTTGGACTTAGATTGTGAGCCTCAAGCTCCTTTAATGCTCGCTTCTTCTTGGCCTGCTTGTTAACTTGGTTTGTTGAAGTGTCGCTCTGATTTTCATTCTCGTCATCACTGTCATCAAAAGTGATGGGGTTGTCAGATGATCCTACTTGTACTTGTTGTTCAGGAAGTGATGGCTGTGCAAGTCTGCTGATTTCTTTCTGTTGACGATCGACTTCACTTTGCAGTTCCTTCACTTTGTCATACAATGAAGCCTTTTCTTTCTCAAGAGTCTGATTTATACTCCTGGTTTCAACAAGTTCCTCATGTTGACGAGCGACTTTCGTTTTAAGCTGACCCAGCTCATGAATCAGTGCAGTCTTTTCATCAGCATCACTCTCCATTTGCACCTTGGTATTCTGATTCAATAATGCATGATTTTCCGTTTCCAATGATTTAATTTTTGACTCCATCTCGGAGATTTTCAACTGGTTATCACGTCGTTCAAGTTCAAATGCAATATGATCAGGCAAAGAGGCAGTGGCACTACAATCATCGTCGTTGCTGCTGTCGCCAATGGACTATTGGACAATACATGAAGGTACAAATGAAATGTGAGTACAATCCACAAAGTTAAACATTTACATACGTATGACAAATGGAAATGGAAACTTACCTCATCAGGCTTTCCATGGACAACTATCTCCGAGTGAAGCAGTTCTTTTTTGTTGTTGAAATTATCAATAACCTTCTTCTGACGTTCAACTTCGGCTTGAAGCTCCTCAATCCGATCAACAAATCTCTTCTCTTTCTCAGCAGCATCAAGACGCAGCCGCTCATTCTCAGCTTTCAGCTCTTCAATCTCCATACACATATTTTTTGCCACTTTCTCATGGTACCTAACCTTTTCAACCATGTCGTATTTAACCATCTTGCCCCTCTTTTGGATCAAACTATTGTTTTCTGACTGGAATTCCGTAAGGTCACGTTGCATTGTTTCTTTTTTGGCTTGCCAATGATTTTGCATCAATTTGATTGGGTGTTCATTTGTGAGGAGAGGCTTATTCGAGAATGAATTGGGCTTGAAAGTGTTTACTGGTGTAGGCGATTTATTTTCTTTGTCATTAGTTTTGTCATATTTGAAAGGCCAAATCGCAGGTGACGATATTGGCTTCTGAGGGACATGAGACTTTGTCAAGTATTGCCATCCGGATTCGCGAGGTAGAAAGGAGGATTGTCGGGCTCTGTGCGCTGACGCTGAAGCTGCAATGCTTCCGTGGCTATAGTGTAGTTGGTTTGACATTCTTCTCCTGTCGATGAATGAATTTAATTGGCTGAGAGAGGTAAGTGAAAAGACCTTATAAAAATAATGTGAAAGTATGATTGAATACTTTGAACGAATCGACTCTATACAAATGTCTCGTATCAACAGCAGGTTGTTGCTTCCATCACTGGGCACCTTATCATATCCAACGGACTCTTGACAAGCAAAAAGACGAAAACGACAAATCAAAACCACAATCAAATACGGCGCATGAAAGAGAACAACTTACCACTGTTTCTATAAGATATGAGTTCTACGTTGCGATGGATTGCTTTGATTGAGAGGATGAAATGATCGATGGCTCGGTTAGGTGTCGCTGAATGATGGATCGATGGAAGATGATGGATGTGAGGGGGTTCGATGAAAATGTTTGCAGTCATGCGCGATTGGATTGCTATGGGAGTCACACACATACAAACAAAAGGCATTTAAGCCCATCCAATGAAATATAACAGCCGATGTTTTTAGAATTTCAGTCCAATCTTCAAAATATAAGCCTCCAAGCTTGAAATCATGTTCGTTCAGCCGAAGCATTTATCGTGCTCTCTAATTTTATTCCAACCTCCACTTGGGAATACGTACATCTACTACCTGTAATTGAAGATTGGATGCAATGACGAATTCAATATAGAGGTGCCAATAAAAAATGATGCCGACCATGAGATGTGAGAGGTGCCGCGGCCCGCGGCGGCGTCCCCGCCCCTATGATTTATGATAATACGATGACGACGGCCCTCACTCTCTGAATCGTCTTCAGAGGCTTGAATAGACAACAATGATGTCAACCAACCCCCAACAAAAGATCCACCACCTCGTCCCTCGACGCAAGGCCAGCTCGCCTCGTGCTGCTCAACCCTCCCCCACAGCCAAGCCAATTGCAAATCGCACACCAAACCCCTCATCAGAAATAACCCCCGATAAATCACCTCAAAACTCAATCCAGCCATCCTCATCCTCAGAAGAAAGCCAAGACGAACGCTCCTCCCTAATATCACAAATTGACGTATCCAAACTCTCCCCCGGCAAAAAACTCCACAATTTAAGTAATTACGAATTGTTGCGGTTGAGGAATATTCAACGTAATGAGGCCAAATTGGCTTCTTTGGGGTTGGTTGGGCTGACTACCAAGAAGAAGCCTGGGAGGAAGCCCAAACCCACTAATAACAACACCACTAATAAAGCTAATAATAGCAACAATGCTAGTAGACAGGTGGCAATAAACTCCCCCTACGTCTTCCCCAAAACCCCCTCATGGCACTCCCGCCTCCACGAATTACGCTCCTTCAAATCCACTCATGGTCATATATCGGTACCCAAGAGTCAAACTACGCTAAATGGATGGGTTTATCGTCAAAAAGTCCAGTATAGAAATTATTTAGACGGAAAAAAGAGTAGTTTGGATGAGGGTAAGGTTGAGTTATTGAGGGAGGTGGGGGCTGTGGACTTTTGGTTTGGTGGTGCTGCTGGTAAAAAGAGTAGTGTGGGGAGAGGTGGTGGAAAGAGTCAAAAGTTGCAAGAGGACGAAGAGGAAATTGGCAGCATTGACTCCTATTCGGAAGATGAAGTACATAGTCCCGCGAAACTGCAGCGTGAATTGGACATGTTGCGGAGTCCCAAGTGGATGGATGGATATTCCGATGAGGAGACTGTTGGTAGAGGTGAGAAGAAGACTACAAAGCCTAGACGAATTTTGAATGATAATGATGATGCTAGAGGTGAAAAGGGTAGGAGGAGGGAAGAGAGGCAGATTGTAAAGAGGCCGGAGTATTCAGAGGATGAATCTGTTGATGATAAAGTCAGGGGCAGACGTGGACGCAGTCCTGTCAGTAAAAACAGAAAAGAGAAGAGGCACCGTGCACATGGGTATTCAGATGACGATTATTCTAGTGACCATGAAGCCAGGAGCAAATCTCGTGAAAGACGTGATAAACGTTCCACATATCATCCAGATGAAGACTCTGAATCAGTCGAGTATGAGACTGAAAAGAGTCAACGTGGCTCGTTTAAGCAAAGTAAATCATTAGGGAGGTACGAAAGAAAGAGATTTGATGGATATTCTGACGATGAATCAGTTGAACATGACAATGTTAGACGTAGAGACAAACACACACCTAAGAAGCACCGAGGGCACAGCTTGAACTTGAACAGAGATACCTCAGATAATGACGAGGCTGAATCGAAAAGGAGGCGCAGTTCATCAACAGTTGCAAGCCATTCTGCCAGAAAGCAGAAGTGTCTAACTCCTCCCAAGCCTAGGAATTCTGGGGTAAAATCAGCTCGAAAGGCATATAAGCAAGTCAAAAGTACATTGGAAATGATTGAGGACGAGGATATACAGACAAAGCAACATGTTATTAATCAGCGTACAAAGAGGAAAGAAGAGGTTAATAAGGATAAACATACAAGGAGAGCTGAAGCGATTGAGGATATAACAACAAAGAAGACTTCCAGTCGTGAATCTGCAAAAAAGAAAGGAGAAATGATTGAATATGTCAGCAGGGCGAACAAGGAGCATACCAGCCATCGATCTGTAACGAGGAAAGGGGAAAGAATTGAAGCAGACAATAAACCAAAAAAGCAGCCTTCCATCCAGAAGAGTACCAAAAGAAAAGTATGTAGCAAAGGTTCCAATCGATCCGTCAAACGACTACGTAAAGAGTCCACCTCAAACTATTACTCAGACAACGGCTACGACAGCGATACATCAGAGAGTTACTCCACCACCTCTTCCTCCAGTGTATCCACCACCCCTTCAAGCAAAGTCTACCACACCATAAAACCATTAAACGAAGTAGTCATCACCCAATCCACCAAAAGACTCCATCACACCCCCAGCAAACGTCAGGAACTCAACGCACTTCTATCCGAACGCCGTGAAGTCATGATGGAGTACGATTATCTCTTTGCTCGGAATATGGAACGGATGCGTATTATGCCTCAAATGATGTACGATTTGCAAATTAAGAAAACTGCCTTGATTCAGAGTGGGAGTAGGTTGTTTGACAAATTTGGTGATCCG
>JALLAY010001138.1:0-11361 GCA_036939635.1 Cyclotella baltica
TCTTCTGATCCCAGTTCCCAGCCCTCATCTGAACCCTCGGAAAGTCCAAGCTCTGAGCCATCTGCACTTCACAACCTGGTTCACATCCCTTGTCTGAGCCTAGCTCTCAACCATCTTCAATACTATCATCTGAGCCTAGCTCTCAGCCCTTTGAGAGTCCACTGCCACAGCCGTCGTCTGATCCCAGTTCTTGACCATCTCCGATGCCCTCGTCTGAGCCAAAATATCATGCCTATCACCTGTCACACCAAGAACTCCCAATGGGTCAGGCGATCTACCATCTGTTGTCTACTGGAATTCCACATCAAGTTAGCCTTAGTTGTCCAGGTGCAGTTTAGATCGCACTTGATGCGTTGGAAACACTTTTTATAGCTCACAAGAGCGTCAATTTCAACTCACCCCTCCCGGAGTACTCTGGGTAGGATAATGTTTTGAATATTGCTTCTTGTTCATTCTTTACGGGTTCCTTCAAGTGCAGTGAGGTCACAAAGCACTCCTATCAAGATGGGAGAGCATGACGGGGGTAGCTGGCCTCCAACCCACCTTGGTGGGTATGGTGCCGATGAGAGTCATAGCCTCTGGACACAGGCTCTTCAGATGAGTTATGTCCTCAGTCCATGGAAAACCCAAACTGATAGTGAGTGTGACCTAGCTTGCAGCCTAGCCTGCTGGGTTCTCCCCCAGTTCAGTGAGGTCACTGGAACCTCAAAGAGGACAGGTTGCTAGGGTCAAACTGTCCCCCATTGTTATCAAGTCTATTTAGTAATGTAATGTAAATGTAAGATTCAAGCGTAAGCAAAAAGCTATAGATTCTGATTCATCAGTCATGGTTGACTTGGATTGAGGCCGTCGAGTGGAACTACCATACATGATATACATGATCAGCTAACTTCATTGTACAATGTAGTGAAGAATACAAAATACATTCAGCTCCTCTGGTAATAACAAATCTTGATCTAAAATATATGTTCTTGCTTACAAATTATCAATGAAAACAAACATTTCAAAATATATATGCCGCACCAGGCTCTCCTACAATGATATCATTTCCAAAAATACCAACACTAACACCAAAAAAGTCACTCTCTCCAGATAGAGTGGTAGATTGTATCCAATTATCTGTCATGTCTTTCCAAATAACAAATGCACCAGATTGATGAGAACCTATAACCGCAAGACAATTTGAAATACAGACAGATTTGCCAAAATTATTTGTGCCAGAAAATGTTGCCTTTTCATTCCAAATACCAGTCATCTCATTGATTTGGAAAATGTAGGCAGATCCATTGGAGCCATTTCCACCATGAGGTGTACCAACAATTAAATTACCGCCAAAGACATCGACGGCCCAGCCAAAAGTATTGCCGGAATCTATATCAGAACCCAAAAGAATCTCAGTTTGCAGCCACAACCCACTACTATTATTTCTCTTGAACATATAGACAGCACCAGTCCCATCATTTCTCCAAGGAGCACCCACTGCAGCGTATTCTCCTGATATAGCAACACTCATACCAAAGTGGTTATCCTGTGTACCATCAGATGCTAATAATTTTGTTTTCAAGATCCACACCCCACCTTCTCTTTCAAATACATATGCTGACCCAGCATTTGTGCCTTTTTGGTTATCTCCAGATGCACCAACTATGAGGTAGTTTCCAGAAATGCTGACTCTTGAGCCAAACCTATTTCCACCATGTCCATCAGAAGCAACAAGTTTAGCCTCTTCATTCCATCCTGAATCATCTGTAAAAACATACACTGAGCCTGAACATGCATTCATTGGATCAAAAGTCCCACCAGCATCACAAAATCCACCATCTGGTGCACCAACAGCTACTGAATTTTCAGAAATAGACACACTTTCACCAAAATGACTGCCTCCTGTCCCATCAGATGCAAATAATTTTGCTGATTCTATCCAATCACCATTGACATCTTGATGAAATATGTATGCTGCTCCACTTGCAAACTCAGCACCTTGACCAAATTTGGCACCCACAATTACAGTTCCATATGCAATATCAACATTACCATCATTACCAAAATTTCCTTCTTGACCATCTGAACTTATAAGTTTAGACTTTTGACTAAACAAGATAGATGAAGATGGGCATGTTGATTGTGATATTTTGGATGTAATCAAAGATGGATTTTCTGATGGGGAAATGCTTGGATTACTGGAGGGCAAAACACTAGGGCTTGGGGATTCATTTGTACCACAATAACTTCCTACACCACCAACAGATCCAGCTCTTGAATCAGATTCCATGCAAATATTATCATATCCTACTCGTTCGGCAGGATTCCCAGTGAAGTCGACAGGTAATGTGAGTGCAGTGATATCAGTTAGTAGGATTGGCCAGGTGGTGTTGTCTGATGCAGGTGCTGATGTTGTAGAGCCCCCTGAAAGGACATTGAATGGATAGGTCATCATCCAGTATCCAAACTCATTTGAAGGGAGGTTGCCGTCACTGTCCAGTGGTCCAATTGGAGCACAGATCCTATGCCAGCCAGGATTATCACCATCACCATCTGTAATGGGGTATGTCATTTTGAAATATGCACGGTAATAGTTTGGTGCTCCTCCTTGAAGAAAGATTGATGGGAACACTTGAAGAAAGTATCCACCCTCTCCATTTGACTCACAAGTTGAGACTCCTGAATGGCCCCCATCGTGGAATAGGCTTACATCAAAGCACAGTTTGTGACAGGTATATGAACTCCAATCACCAATGTAGGAAGGATCCGTGCCACAAACCAATGAGCCACCACTACCATCTGCAACGTGGAGATAACCATCATTTGTTAATGGATTGATAGGATCATCCAAAATATTTGAGCTGGTGCTTTGTTTGACATCAACATTATCTCGAATACCAGGACAGGGAGCAAAACCTTGAAGATCCGAAGGGTCATTGAAGCTGCTGCAGAATTCTGGAGGACTTGAAGGCTTCAAAGATGGTTGTTCAGAAGGAGTGGGACTTGAATTTTCTGATGAGGATATGCTTGGATTGTCAGAGGGCAAAAAACTTGGGCTGGGAGATACATCAGTGTCACAGGAGCTACCAATGCCACCACTTGATCCAGTTCTTGAACCAGATTTCATACAGATATTGTCATAGCCAATTCTTTCAGCAGGGTTGCCTGTAAAGTCAACGGGCAGCATTATTGCAGTAACATCCGACAAAAGAGTGGGCCAGGTAGTGTTGGCTGAAGCAGGTGCTGATGTTGTAGAGCCCCCTGAAAGGATATTGAATGGATAAGTCATCATCCAGTATCCTTGAGAATTTGAAGGGAGGTTGCCATTGCTATCAAGAGGACCAATCGGAGCACAGATTCTTCTCCAGCCTGGACTGCTTCCATCGACATCAGTGATAGGTTGGTGCACTTTGAAAGCCGCTCGGTAATAGTTTGGTGCTCCGCCTTGGATGTAAATGTATGGATAAACATTTAAATAGTACCCATCATTTTCATTTGAGTAGGTACAAGTTGAAACACCTGAATGGCACCCATCATAAAACAGATTCACATCAAAACATAATTCATGACAAAAGAAGGAGCTCCAGTCACCGAGATATGAAGGATCTGTACCACAAGCAAGACTTGTCCCTGAGTCATCCCTTAAGTGCAAGTAAGTGTCCTTTGTGAGAGGATTAATAGGGTCATCATTGTATGGGCTGATATTGGTGCTGTGTTCAACAATAATGTTGTCACGAATACCAGGACAGGGAGCGAACCCTTGCAGGTCTGAAGGATCATTGAATGTGTTACAGAACTCAGTGTGCACAAAGCTAGGAGCGGAGGAAGGAAGAGTTGAGGGTTTCAAAGATGGTTGTTCTGAAGGAGTTGGGCTTGGATTTTCTGATGGGGAAATGCTTGGATTACTGGAGGGCAAAAAACTAGGGCTTGGGGATTCATTTGTACCACAATAACTTCCTACATCACCAACAGATCCAGCTCTTGAATCAGATTCCATGCAAATATTATCATATCCTACTCGTTCGGCAGGATTCCCAGTGAAGTCGACAGGTAGCATTATTGCTGTAATATCTGACAGTAGGATTGGCCAGGTGGTGTTGTCTGATACAGGTGTTCCAGGAATCATATAACCTCCAGACATAATATTGAATGGGGCATTCATTTCCCAATGCCCAAACTCATTTGAAGGGAGGTTGCCATTGCTATCAAGAGGACCTATCGGTGCACAGATCCTTCGCCAACCTGGACTGCTTCCATCAACATCAGTCATGGGTTGGTGCGCTTTGAAAGTTGCTCGGTAGTGTTTTGGTGCACCGCCTTGAATGAATAGAGAAGGATACACATCAATAAAATATTTACCGGCATAATTTGCAGTGCATTCAGTGATTGTAGAATGGCATCCATCATGAAATAGATTCACGTCAAAGCACAGCTCATGGCATGTGAATGAGTTCCAATCACCGAGATATGAAGGATCTGTACCACATGCAAGGCTTCCTCTATCGTCATCTTTTAAGTGCAAATATGTATCGTTTGTAAGAGGGTTGATAGGGTCGTCATTGTTTGGGGAGATGTCTGTGCTATGTTTAAGAAAAATATTATCACGTATACCTGGGCAGGGTGCAAAACCTTCTAGGTCCGCAGGATTGTTGAATGTAGCACAGAATTCCCTGTGTCGTGTGGGCTGAGTGGGTGTATGCAATACGATTAGTAAACTGGGACTTGATACAAATTCATGAGACGATGTTATTCGAACTGCATCTCACCTTATTTGATGGAGGAGAAGAAGGCATTGCAGTAATACTTGGGCTTAATGTTACCGAAGGCGAAACAGACGGAGAATCACTCGAGCATATATTGCTCCTATCTGAATATGCAACTTCTCCATAAGCCACCCTCACTGGGCTGTGTCTCATTTCCCCACCAACAAAATCCAATTGATAAAGAGAATACCAAGCATTGCAACTCCCACAGGATATGTCTGGTTGGTGACCATAAAGAATGTATGTTTGATCATTATAGTTTCCAAACCAAGCAGAAACAGAAGTGCCGACATGGCCATAGTCAAGAGCCAATTCCTTTGCCTTCCAGTCCCCATCCCAATAAACATTATAGACTCGATCCTTGTCATTTATGGCGAAAACTCCTCTTGCATACCCATTGTCTACTCCTCCTATTGCTTGAATTTCAGTTAGATCACTACCCAAGTCAAGTGGAATAGAATGGACAGCCACTCCCACTTCATCCCACAAAGTGATCACTTTCCCATCAGTCGACGAAATGCCAAATATGTTACTCGCAGGAGAAAGACGACCGATCTGGGAAATCAAAAAGAAGAAAGTAAGATAATGTGTTGTGTCAAAAAACCTAAAATAATGTGAATACGGTAAAAACACTCACCTTTTTGGCTGCTGTCCATCCCATGCTTGTTGTGATGGATCCAGATGAATGCCATGTATACTTTGTCAGTTGTGAGTTGCTCTGATTTGGGCAATAAACTCCTCGGGAACCTGCAAAGAAGCCAGTCCAATCATCTATACCTGCTGGACGAGCAGAGCAGACAATGTCATCATGCTTCGCATAGTTGAAGTTACTAAAACTGCCCCAGAGATTGAAAAGCTACAGTAAAGAATTGTAAAGAACTCGGTGAGTGGCTATGTGATGTCAAATTGCTGAAGAGACTACTTTTACTTGCCCGTCCATTGCTCGAAAGACCAGAAACTAGAGCAACTTCGCCATTTAGTACTGGTTCAGCTGTTAGACTTCCATCTATTGCATCGCCCCATAAAGTTGTTTTCCTTGACCATGAACCCCCGGGAGAACTACCAGGATAATATCCATGAATGATCGAACCAGAAATTCCAATCACTTCTATAGGATCAAATTGCGAAGAGGCCACAATTTGGCCGAGGGTATCATCTTCATAGAGTAGCCGAAATGTAACACATGCACCAGGCTCGTCTATTACTTCATAGAGACCTCCTTTGAGCAAGTTCTTTCTCTCAGGATGATCACAGAAAGGCAACGCAGATGATAAAGACGCATACACTTTGCACCTGTGCTCTACAAAGTTCTCTCTGAACATCACTAACAGCTGTGCAGTTGTAGGCCCTCCTGGTATCGATGCCAGGACAGCATTGTAGCAAAACTTGTGTGGTCCAATCTTATCATAGTTATTAAATATGTCCTTCAAGTACTTTTCATTGTTGAGAGGCTTTATATTGGGTATATCACGAGGAAAGCAACATATATTGTGTAAGAGTTGATATCGACAATAGCAGGTTTTGCAATGAAAATGCATCGACTATTACTCACTGAATTCATTGTTACATGTGAAGTCTTGCATTCCACAGTAGGACTTAGAGTAGGGACTGAAGTTGGCTTTGGTTGATTGAAGCGAAGAGAAATTAAATGTTATTATGAGATTGCAAATTGCATAAACATGACTCTTGAAGAAGAAATAAAGCATCATCTTGCCTCTGTTGTGGGAGCATTCGTGGGACATGTACTTTCTTCCAAACAAATATTATCGTATCCCACTCTCTCGGAGGCGCGGCTAGTGTAGTCTACAGGCAGAATGATTGCAGTTATATTTGATAAGAGGTTGTTCCATGTAGAGTTGGCTGACCTTGATGCTCCAGAAATTTCCTTTGACCCGGAGAGAACATTGTGTGGCGTGTTCATGATCCAAAACCCTTCGTCATTGGAAGGAAGATTGCCATTGACACCAAGAGTGTTGATAGGGGCACAAATTCTTCGCCACCCTGGCCTGCTACCATCTGCAGCTGTCATGGTATCATAAGCTTTGAATGTGGCACGATAGTAATGCGGCGCACCGCCCTGGAGAATGATTGATGGTGAGACTTCAGAATTGCAGCAATCATAGAACATCGTTATATCAAAACAGAGCTCATGGCAAGGACTTGAGAAGATAGTCCAATCTCCTGTGTATTCTGAACCTCTTCCACAAGCAATAGAATCGTAAATGTAGTCCATCAAGTGCAAGTAAGTATCTCCGCTGAGAGGATTGATTGCATTGTCTGTCACGCGTATGGAAGTGCTATGTCTAACGCCGATGTTATTATAATCACCAGGGCATGGTGCAAAACCATCGAGATTTTTAGGATCGTTGAACCTGAGGCAGAACTCAGCCTTTCTTGTGGGCTGCAATGAATTCATATATATCTAAGTTATTGGGGACTTTGTTCAGATACAAACACAATTTTTCTCTCACCTTTGGGGTCGGTGCACCTGAAGGGCTCTTCTTCCTAGTAATCTTTCTCAACTCAATCCGAGGAGCTTCACTATGCACGGAAGCCGCACGAAAGTTGATGCTTTGGACTGCATTTGTCGAAGCTTTAGAGACCAATGACTGTATGAGGGAGTTGTCTGCAACTGCAGCATTCAAATCATGAGATACCGTAGAAGAAATTTCATTCACTAGGCCTTCTAGTCCTTCTCCTTCTGTGGCTGAATCGAATATAATTTGAGCAGTCCACTGGAAAATAAATCCAGCGGCAAGGTTACGCTCTTTTGATGTACGCAGTCTTCGAGTTACTGGCTGTTCGTTGACAGATGAAATTTCGACGGTGCAAATGTAATCGTCTGGCAAGTTAGAGCAAGCGACATCTTCAATGGCTTCTTGTGCCGAGATGATGAGGTCATTGGTCTCAGAATCATCTAGACCTTCAACAGAGAGGAGTGACCTGCGGCTATCAATGTCAATGCTTAGGGTTCCTTCGATACTGACAGAGACTACATCAACTATCTCGATTCCTTGGCATTTGCCAACGTACATCCAGGCTTCATCCCAGTGTGCGGAGCTCTCGGGTTCGTAATAAGCATCCCTGCATCGAATCGAGTAGGGCCAAGTCTTGCACTCGTAGATCCTGTCTGCCTTCCGGACGCGATCTCCTTCTTTATAGAATGAAATATCGTTCAATGACCAAGGGTCTTCTTCGCATGAATCAGTAAGCTGAATAGGCGATGAGGTTGGCGCTGCCGTCCCGCTGCACCATCCCTTTACTTCCCACCCAAGCGATGCTGAGACAGCGCCAGGAGCATATAACGTTCCAGCCTGTGAATGTGAAGAATAGAATAGAAGTTGATGTTAAAAGGTGCGTTGCTTGGTAATAACTACATGAATCGGGACTCACGTTGCAGTACGCACTGTGTGGCCACTCCTTGAATTGTCGTAAGGTGGTAAGTTATTAAATGCTAGACACGTGAACCATTAAATAGAACTAAAACAAAAATGGCTCACCTTGCATTGATATACTAGTTTACGATCTGGAGCAAGAGAATTGGAAACTGTATCACCCGTCTCATAATGACGATCTGATTCGTACTCGTCTGGGCAACCCTCGCCGAACTCAATCAACTGCATAAAGTTGGGTGCCGTCGTAGGAGACATGGTTCCGTCACTAAATGCACAAAAGTAGATTTAGGTTTTAGTCCAGCTGCCTTGTGAAAAAGGATCGACTTCGAGAGTACTAACAGTATCTTACGTACCAATGTCCAATCACAGCCCATCCAAGTTTAAATTCGTTCCCGGGCTCGAAAAGTTGACAGTACCGAGAGTTATGGACATCAGAAGAGCATTGCCAAACGATAGAAAAAGGTGAATCGTTATGGTTAGTAGACACCTTGTCGCTTGCATCATACTCTGAATTGGAATCATAAGGCTCGGGGCAACCATTATGATCCTGGAGGTGGACGAAGACGGGGGCAGTTGTAGGAGTAACCGTTCCTTCGCTGTATTGAGTGTAAGAACGAGATATAAATGACGAGATGAGGAATTTCAATTATGTCATGGTGAATAATAATTTATTCTGAATACGGTTAATCCAACTTACCAGTGTCCCACGAATTCCCAACCCATGTCTGATTTTGAACCGAGTGGTTCAAACCCTTCCATGTTGCAATAAACTGAGTACGGCCAATCCTTGCACTGCAACACGATGTTGTTCACTTGAACTTGATCGCCTTCTCCATACTTGACACTTTCAGTGAATTCTTCAGGGCACCCACCAGCATCGGTCAAGCCGACGTATGCTGGGGAAGTGGTGGGTGAAATAGAGCCAGTACAAGAGCCGAGGCGTGTCCACGCGACTTCCCAATACAAGGAGTCGCCGGGCTTGTAGCTTGATAGGCCGCACAAGAGATCGACGAAGAGCAGGCTGTTTGTGTGATGTGTCGACACAAAAGAATTTTAATTAGGGAAACTTACATTGACATGAAAGAAAGAGGATCAAGGAGTCTATAACAAGGTATACTTACTCCTGACCAGAACACTTGTAAACCACTCCGTCACTAGCAGCCAGATCATTGGATTTATAGTCCGCCCCCTCAATCCATTCGTGAGGGCACCCTGCGCCGCTCCACACTTGAAAAGTCGGTTTTGCACTTGGATTCGAAGTTGGCTTCCTGGTGGGGATGGGGGTGGTCACCGTGCAAACTGGGGTAATGCTAAGAAGGAAAACAGCAGCTGTTTTGAAGATCATGGTTTTGATTTAATCCGATTGATTGTTCTTGCTCGCGGAGAAGAATGGCTGAATTAAACTAACGATGAACGCCCTCGCATAGGTACCTTATAGCAGCAATGAAATCAATACCATTACCTCTAGAGATGTAGATACTGCATTTTTATAAGATTACGTTCATAGACGTTCATACAGGTTCATACCTAAGCCCAGTTGATCCCCTCACTCCCTTTTCGCCGCTTAAGCCACAGAATTAAACATTAGCCCTCAACCCCCAAATCAGTTGACATCTTGAGGTCTCTAGAAGACTAAAAATCATTATCTTATTGTCCTTCTCAGCATAAGGTCACAGAGCACGGCGTCCCTCATCCTTTTATCCTCATCTCTCTCATTCACTATTTTATTGTTTCTTAAGGTTTTAACACCTGAAAACGACTACTTCACATGAAAACAGCCCAGAAATTGGAGTAGGTGAAGAGAAGAGTGAATGACACTGCCAAGCCCTCTTAAGATAGTATCGGAACAAATCGGCAGAGTTTTTGTTCTTATGGGTTCCGCAGGCAGATTCTGAAGAATGTCACAAAAGACAAGGATCACCAGGGCCACCACACAATGTTAATTTTACATACACAATATGTACCTAGAGCACATAGATACATCCAGCCCTGACTACCCTTTGCCAATGATGGTGCTGCTACAATTTTAATTTGTTTAGATGAGACTTGCGGTTTGTGGTATCTGGTACGTCATGAAGACTTCTAGAGTTTTGTGGTTTCATTGCGTTGGTTGACGTTGGTTTTTTCCTCATGTCTACTTTCCAACAGAACCTTCAACTCGGATTTCTTTTATTTTAGGTTAGGGACTAGATGCACATATCTAATAGGATCAGTTGAGGTTGAATTGAGAAATCTTACTCACAACCATGAATTTATAAATTACTCCTTTGACAATCTAAGTCTTTGGGTTTTATTGATATATGTATATAAGCACTTACCTACTCAACTCACAATCTAACAATGGCCGGGAAACTGCCCTGTGACTATGTAACGTTATGGAGCACCACTCACTAACCGATGCACTCCAATACGGCTGATATTGTCACGTTCTCGAATCCGACATCCGTCATTTCCCCACAACTACCCATGACTGCCACCCGTGCTGCTGTCATTACCCCTGGTCAACAGCACGATGTTCCACCTGAACAACAGCAGCATCGTCCTGAGCTCCAACATAGGGAATGCGAACACAATGACAGTGACACAACTACATAGACTGGAGATACATCTTTCTTCCTACCATATCCCCTACAATAAAAAGAATGTATCCCCAAATTCATCTGGAGGCAAATTCTTTGTCCACTCACCACCTGATGAACTCCCACCACCTTGATGAACTGTCTTCTATCTCATTACCAGCCTAAAATATCTCACCAGACTCCCTGCCTCCCAACACTGATTTTTGGTGTAACATAACACCCTCATAGAAAAAACATGGGACGTCTGTGATGAGATGGGTTCCCCTCCTCAGCCACCCATCAACTATACAAGAAGATGGCAATAAAAGTTGGTGTCTTCTTCACTTCTGTCCATGGTATCATCTGGAGGGGACTCAAAGAAGAGGGAGACAACGACACTACAACTGTCCTCACAGTCATTTTTACTCTTCTCTTCATCCCCAGTCTCCTCTGCCACCCGCAGTTTCCTCTGTCTCATTATTAGGTGATGCTGCAACAAATTCTCTTCTGTCCATTGAACCTGCTCACTGAAGGGGATCTTTGGAAGCTCTTCAGCATCCCCCAGCTGAGGGCTTTGTGCCTCCAACATGACATGTCTTTAGAAGGCCACGAAAATTCCCTCCATGTCCACCTTCGCTGTCGTGGTGAAGACATCTTCTACGG
>JALLAY010001139.1:0-11363 GCA_036939635.1 Cyclotella baltica
CTCTTTTACGCACTGGAGGTGGGAAACGATTGGGCACTACGAAAGAATTGGTGATTGATGGAGCGTGTGGTATTGGTGCATTGAAGATTGATACGTTTCGAAAGATATTTGCCAGATTGAATGCTGAGGGGTGCACGTATGGTCTTCCGTTGCTTCGTACTGTTAATTTCCCGGGAGAAGGACCGCTTAATGAGAATTGTGGTGCAGAATTTGTACAGAAGCAGCAGTTGCCTCCAAATCTGTACAGTCCCAAGTCAAAGTTGATGGGTATGTCAAAAGGTTACATGACATCATTTGATGGTGATGCTGATCGAGTGGTGTTTCACTTTGAAGATGCTCAGGGAAAGTTCCATCTATTGGATGGAGATAAGATTGCAGTGCTGGTATCTAGTTTTATTCAGGAGGAATTACGTTGCATTGATCCAGCGGGACAAGCTGTAAAATGTGGCGTAGTACAGACGGCTTATGCCAATGGATCATCTACTTTGTATTTGAAGAATGTTGTCAAGACGAATGTGGTGATTGCAAAAACTGGAGTTAAATTTGTTCATGCTGCGGCTCATCATCATTTTGATGTGGGGGTGTATTTTGAGGCTAATGGTCATGGAACTGTTTTGTTTGGTCCAAAGTTCTATGATTTTATTGCTTCAGCAGACGCCAAACTGCGCGGGACATCTCGTAACAATCGTGCCAATATCGCTTTAAGACGTTTGCGCTTGCTCCCAGCCTTGGTCAACCAGTCGGTAGGAGATGCCATGAGTGATATGCTGTTGGTCGATGCAATTTTATTTCTACGCGGGTGGGACTTGAACGCATGGGCTCAACTATATTCAGATATGCCAAGTAGGCAAGCTAAGGTAAAGGTGGCAGACAGAACAGTCATTACAACCAATGACAATGAAACTGCTGCAGTTGCTCCAGAGGCTCTACAAAAAGCTCTACAATCTGCGATGGATGCAATGGCTTTAGAAGAGAATAGGAATGATGGGCCTAAGCCTCGTTGTTTTGTACGCCCTAGTGGGACAGAGGATGCAGTGCGAGTTTATGCAGAAGCAAATACTCAAAATGGAGCTGATAGTTTGGCATCAGAAGCAATGATGTTGATTTATAAACTTTGTGGAGGTGTTGGTTCGCCACCACAGCCTTTGATTTCCAATCGGTTGTAGATCATTGGTGTCTTATTTAGTTTTTAGTTATTTTCTGGCACAGTATGTATGTAAAATCAAGAATCAGGATTTTTAATCTTACTTTAGTTGGTTTGTTGTTAATAGGCCCTGGAAAAGGAAGTGAAATTTAAGTTTGTTTGTTGAAAAGAGACACTTGATTGAGTGGGGCAGAGGGCAGACCCACCATCGCTCACAATTCAAGAAATAAAAAGAGGAAAGACAATGTCCTATCGTACCTGCTCAGGCATGACAACACTGTTTCGCACATTGAACTGATTTCTCGGGTTCAGGGGAGATTGCAAACCACCACAAGCTTCTCCACACCCTATCTGTACCCTTCATAGCTCTTCTTCTGGGAGAGATATTGGCCTTTTACAAGGGCAGCTATGTGTTCTTGCTAGAGTTTCTAGATGAATTTCCTGTGGTTGGGCCGTGAAGATGGTATTGCAGGTGAAAAAGACTTGCCCCCCAGCTTCACTTTTCTTCTTGGCTCTGAGTTCTGCTTGGGCTTGTGGACAATCATTTTCTTCAGCCCTGCAAAAATTGGGACTGGAGTACTGGAGACTCTTAGTGTGGCCACAGGCAATAGATAAGCTGGTGAATGAATTCCACTACCTTGGTGTTGACATCAGCTTTATTGGTGCACAGCCTTCTAGTGCAGAGAATTTTGTCAGATATCTGTCCAGTCTTAACAGAATTAAGAGTAGATTTTTGTAAGAATCGGACCTAAAATGGCCTTTTTGGAACTGGCAGCAGGTTTTGATTATGAACGGATCTTAGCGATTATCCCTTCGCGTTCGTGAAGTTGGTGAAGCATTTACCTTTGTTCGAGCACATTTCTTTGAGCATCTTCACTTTGTCGAAATCGACTTTCATTTCAAGGCAACAACCCTTGTTTTGAATTTTCATACTAATTCCTAAATAGATATTCTACAGAGGAATTCAAAATTTGTCCTTCGTTGCCGTCGTTCAACGCGTTTTCTCTTTTCCTCTCCCATTACCCAGCTCCATGGCCACTGGCCACGCCCATCACAAGACAACGCAATGCCGGACATACAACCGAGCCAGTCAAGAAGGATCTCAGCCGCAGCCGACATACAATTAGCTGTCTCAATGATTCCTTGGTGAAGGGAAGTGGCTGGTTTGGTTTCGCAGGCTGAGCCGATCGAGGGGGCTTTCGAACGACGCGGTGAAAATCAGCAGCCTCAATCTTCATCCACTGCAATTAAAGCAACTAAAGTCATCGATCAAATTCTCGACGAAATCACGGTCCACTCATAGACACTGAATCAGTGGGACGACGGCCAAGAGAACGAAGTTGCTCAAGGGCCACCCAACTCC
Organism: Cyclotella baltica; assembly: GCA_036939635.1. Taxonomy (NCBI): domain Eukaryota; phylum Bacillariophyta; class Thalassiosirophyceae; order Thalassiosirales; family Thalassiosiraceae; genus Cyclotella; species Cyclotella baltica. The sequence goes on from JALLAY010001139.1 coordinate 2,508, forward strand.
AATCGATAGAAATAGAACTGAAACCGGCAACCAATATCCATCAAGCATCCCACCCAGTGGTGTCTCCATCTGCCTCCCAGGAAAATTATCAAAGCTCCGGCGACGAGTAGGATAGCTGCACTGACGGTTGGTGATGAACAAAATGAGATTTTGACAATCTACAATCAACCGTGGTATAGAATGTATAGAATGTGCCCGGACGAAAAAAAGCATCCCACCCAGTGGTGTCTCCATCTGCCTCCCAAGAAAATTATCAAAGCTCCGGCGACGAGTAGGATAGCTGCACCGACGGTTTGGTGACGAACAAAATGAGATTTTGACAATCAACAATCAACCGGTGGTATAGAATGTGCCTAAAAAGTGCGTGGAATGTCGATTCGGATCATGGAACATTCTACAAACAATTGGTGCAATTGTTGAAACTGGGCATCTGTATGGTGCTATACACCCCATCGTGAGCATCTTTAGCCTCAGTGGGTTAATGCTTTTTTTCTGCTTGGCACGTTCCTAACGCTGGATAACAGTTCACTTGTAAGAGAAATGAGAACACTAATGTGTAACAATTCTATTGAATAAATTAACAAGATAGGTTGAGTTCGTAGTTTGAATGCACGGTCAGGTTAGAATTAAAATAAATAAGAGTGCCTCTAGAACACACGCCAGTACCCGCCCCAGGCTGCTAATTGAAATCAGGCCTTGATTCCACCAACTATTTCCAAAAGTCTACACAATAATTTCCTACCCAAACTGTGTTCTCATACACAAAAGTCCTATGTTGTAACAATCATTATTCAATAGCAATGATAAAATGAAATGAAATATTTGTATTCATTAAAAAGTGTTTGCTCGTGTGCCACATCTCTAGAGATTATAAGTATATCTATTATTCAAAGCACCCACAACAACTCAAACAAAAACAATAGTTCTACTGAGCATTTCACGTCTCAGGGCAAGCTCAATAGTAAGGCTGCGAGTGAGCATGTGTGTCTCCATACTCATCAAACTCTTCATCCGAATCAAGAGGACGAGGAGCCTTAGTCACCTCTTGGTTGTTGATGTGGGTGACCTGCATCCTGCTCTTTGATTCGACTTCATGATCGGGCTCGGTTGGGCCTTTGATGAATACACCATCAGGCTTGAACCATTCGGCAAGAAGCCTAGGCCCATCACTGCCGTAGGCGCATGATAGGGTTGCAATCAAATCCCATGCCAATGGAAACAATACCCAGAATCGACAGTACATTGGTGATGTTGCTAAAAAAGGAGACATCATAGTGGTCAAGCTCAAAGCCAAACATCCCATGAAACTCAACCGCCCCATCCTTGCGAGTGAAATGCTGCGCTGCCTTATTGATATCAGGCACCACAAACTTAGCTTTGCAAACTCCTTCACTCACATGCTCAAACATGTTGATAACTCTGCGCTTGGAATCTTGAAGCTGATACGTCACAAAACTCCCAAACCCAAGGTTACCACGAGCAACATCACCCTCTTCAGGTTTGCTCAGTGTACGGAGGACAAGAGCATTTGGTACTTCGAGCAACACATTCCTCTGCTTGTCATTTTTGATGAGCTTAATGATGCGACCTTGGTGTGGCTCGGGAATTTTGGGTTCCGTTGCGGTAGTTGCTTTGCAATGATTGGCTTGGCCTGCTACAGCATTGGTAGTGACATTTTCATTGCCACGACAAGAAGGAGAATCGGGTGGGATTGTGGTGGCAATGGCATTGCAGCGATTGATTTGACGTTTGGGAAGAGGAGAGTAGACTTGGCCATGGCGAGGAGAGAAGGCTTCCGATTTGCGACTACCTTGTGGAAAGTCGTGGCTTGGAGTTGCAACTAACTCACAAGAGCCACCAACATGAACCAGATCGTGACTTTGACGAAGAGCCAACTCATGGCTGGAATCATGAGCAACCATCTGGCGGTGTCGACGAGGAACCAACTCATGGTTCGAATCATAAGCAACCATCTGGTGGTCGCGACGAGGAACCAGCTCACGGCTTTGGTTTACAGCTAGGATCCTATCGGCATAAGGCACAATATCGTTTGAAGCAGGATGGGGCGCCTGGGCGGTAGCTTCAGAAGCTTTTTGTTCTTGCCGACGTCGCATGGAACGAGTAACTCTCTTCCTGGGAGAGAAGACAGGAGATAGAGCGTTGATTGCAGTTGACAGTTTCATTGCTGCAGTATTTTTACGTGATCAAAGAGCTTAATTGAAGATTATGAGCTGGATGAGGAATGATTGTAAGGCCTTGGCAAGGTAAGTGCTTGCTGTTTGTTGTGATTCAATCATGCTATTCACATTTTTCACCTCAGAAAAATTAGCATGTGCATTGATGCTAATGAATCAAATTATTCAAACCGTCACACAACACACATGATACACAATAAAGCAAATCAGATATGCCTTCCTTCTTTCGTTTGAACCAACAGCGCGGTTGGTAACTTTGTTCCCAAAAAGACAGCCATACCAATGCTCTCAATTTCTCCATCGCTAGGCAGTCCTATGACAAACAGCAAAATCAATCAATGAGCAAATGAAAGTGTAGTGGTGTAACGGCAGCAAGATGGACCAACTTCAAGCAAAACGACTTAGAAAGCCAGTCAAATTATTTGAGGCCGGGCCGGTACGAGCAGATGGAACAGCCAAAGGTCCAGATCCACGCAAGGCAAAGCCCAAAGAAGCATTGCCGTTATTTCAGCAACTTCAAGTAAGCTCACCGTCACCTCGAGCAAAAAAGAAAGCCAAGAAGAGTCCTCACATTGTGAATGGAGGAGCTGATGGGTCGGTACAAACCGATGGAACAGCCAAAGGACAAGATTCATGCAAGGCAAAGCCCGAAGCATTGACATTATTTCAGCAAGTTCAAGTAAGCTCACCATCACCTCAAGCAAAAAAGAAAGCCAAGAAAAGGCGTGAAACTGTGTTCCGTCCATTCCTAAATGGAGGAGCTAATAACAAATCAGTGGTTGCATCAGTTGTAGAGCAAGGACGGGTGAAATTTACGAAAACACCACATGGGAAGCGACAGAACGATTTGAAAAACACAATTCAACATGGGATTGATCGTATCAGAGACTCTGTATTCGTCAATCCAGAGTGGAGTGAAGAAAGAAAGGATCAAGAGATGAAACATTACATGGAACTGTATCTCCGTGATAAAGCGCAAGGTAAGAGGTGCAATGATTTTGTTTGCATTTGCTGCTACTTTATTCATCTCATTGATCCTACTCTTTTTATTAGGCAGTGAGCAACAAGCAGTTGATTTTGTTGCAGATATTGCAAGCAAGATTGCGAATGAAAAGCCAATTATTAGACGTCCTATTGTTGCTGCGTTGTCTGAGCATTACACTAGAGCCCAAGTGGAAGCACTGGATCCAACACTCAAGATTTCAAAGTACGAGTGGCAGCAAGCCCACACCCACTCTAAATTTCCTGGCTCATTTCAACCTGTGGAGGCATTCAAAACCACACGAAAGCGATTTGATATAAATACTGTTTCTCGTTTTATGGGATATGTTGATGTGTTCTTGCAGGATCATGCTTACGGGGCAAAAAATGTGCAGTCAAGTACAGGTGCTTTTACTCAGCTTGATGCTGTATCCACCACCGTAAGCAAGCAGCAGATTTTCAAGCATTATATTAACGACCACCATGCTGAAAGACGTACAAGAGTAGACGGTGGATGTCATAGCAAATGCAAAAAGCTGCAGGTTTACTGCATGAAAGAAGAAGGTCATATTGGGCGGCATCAGTACACAGATTCCACAATGCTTTCTGCTTCTACAATCACACATATTATCAACAACTTGACTGCCGGAGAGATGAAAAGCCGAGCCGGGCTTGATGACGAGGATGTAATGAAAGGAACGAAAAGTATAGAACGAGTCATTGAGATCTATGAGCTACTTGCTGCAATCAACTGTCATGCATCAGACAAGATTAACGAAACGAAGAAGAAAATTCAGTGGATTAAGACGTACCACCGGACAGGCTTTGTATCCCATCTACACAGCAATGCGGAGAAGTGCTGTCAATGCATAAGCTGTGGATTGCACTGTAATGAAGAGCCAATTTCATGCCCTTATCGTGACGAGGGTAAATGCCACGCTGGTCCCTGTCAAGATTGCGAGGAATCATTTGGTATCTTTGCCAACTTGTTAACCTTGGCCGATACAACTCTAGCCCTTCCAGAGATTTCATGCGATGTAGTTAAACTTGAGCAGTTTCAAGAGTTACGACTGGAATTGCAAAAGTGTGAAACTAACCTCATACATTGGCGCTCTCATATTGTGAGGAAAGTTGTTGAATCTAAGTACAGTCGCGAACAGATGCAGAATCTGAAGAAAAATCAAGCCATTGTTGTTTGCGACTTCAAAATGAAGATACTGCCAATACATCTCCGTGAAACAAAGCAACAGTTCTTCGGCAAGAGAGGCACAGCGTGCTTGGGCTTTATGATCATGACAAATACAGAGGAGAAAGAAGGAGAAGTAGATGTTCAATTCTACTTCTTTTTTAGTGATGATACTACACAGGACTCAAACTTTGTCTTGGCTGGAAAAGACTACATTTATTCCAATATTCTTCCTCCAATGTTTCCTGCCACTACTGGCACAATCAAGGTACTATTTGAGTCAGACGGAGCTGGCTCGTTCAACTCAAACCTGGCAAAAGGTGTGATGCCATTTTGGAAGACGTGGACCAATGGTGCAGTTGAAGAGATACAAATTCGACATTCAGTCAATGGAGATGGAAAGTCGTCATTGGACGCTGCATTTGGGTGTCTTGGGGAGCTTCTTCGAGCTGCTGTGAATAGTGGCATTACTGATATTACAAGTGCCGCTACTTGCGTAAAAGCCTATAATGAAGGTGCGGGTATTCACGGGGCATCTGCGGCAGTATTGATTTTAGACAGGGCGCATGATATAACAACCATCAAGAATTTACCGATACTCCAGCAAAGCCATCGAGTGATTCTTGATACAGAAAACAATAAAGTAATGGCGTATTCAAATAGTGGGTATGGCAGTGGGCGAGAAGTTGACTTGGGAACTATCAAAGATATGTTTGATGGGCCTCCCAGCAGACCAAAGTACACTGTAGAGTTTACTGGAGAGGCAGAAGAGCCAGCTAGCCACTTGAATGAATCTTATGAGTATAGGAAAGAGAGAGAGAGAAATACCAAGTTGAAAAAGCGAAATGAAGCAATCGAAGCCAAGGAGCAAGCAAATGTGCAACGTGCAAAAGAGCGTGGTGTGTTTCGCTGTGACGAGCTTGATGGTATTACAAAACAACGCTGTAGGTTTGAATGCCGAACACAGGAGGCACTGGACAAACATAAGTGTGCGGGTAGTCACAATTTTCCTTCCCGGAATGTCATTGATGGGGCCATTGGCATTGCTGCAAGAGAAAATGGCACATTAGCAGTTGGGTCTCGTCTTAATCGCAGTGAAGCTTACGCCAATGAAGACGTCAAAGATGGGGTAGGCAAGAGATTCCAGTCAGATGCTCAGTTTACAGTTGGATGCTACAGGAAGCCGCCACGTCAAAAAGCAAAGCGATACAGTGATGAGTTGAAGAAGGATCTAATGGAAATGTTTGATGAGGGTGAGACAACTAATGGAAACTTTTTGCGGGGAAAGAACAAATTAACTCCCATGCAAGCAAGAGAAAGACTCAAAGCTATGCGTCAAACCAATGGTCTCCTCAAATATAGCAGCTCATCAATTTACGGCCCATTGCCTACAGTTAATCAGATCAAGTCATTCTGGTATCGCTACAAAGAGTCCAAGCGCAATGACATCCAGCTGACTAACAAAGAGCAAGTTAACGAATGGATCGAAGTAGCTCTAGAAGATAATGTGATTGGCAACAATGACGAAGATGGTGAGGAAGAAGCGATTTATGCTGACAAGAGCATTCGAGAAGAGCCTGATCACCCTGTTGCTAAAAAAAAGGTAGCAGTACGAAAGACAAAGAAGACAAAAGGCAAACTTACTGGGAAGCAGTTTGTTTTAGATGGAAATTTTGATGGCCTAAAAGGTGGCAGTGCAGAAGTATCGAGTCTCATCGAAAGTCATTGTGGAGCAGTCCAAGCGAGGCTATCCAAGAATGTTGGTGAGCCTCTTGCACTTTATTATTCCTGATCATTTTACTTGAAAGTCTTGTCAGCCTAATATGATACTGTTTTGTTCTAAACAGATTATCTTGTTGCGGGCGATAACTCGAAGAAGAACCTAAGCAAGCATTCGCATATCAAGAGGATAAGTTACCATCAGTTGAAGCAAATGGTGGCAGAAGATGCGGCAAATTCACTTGTTAGTGGATTGGAGTCTCAGGTGGATATATTTCCTGCGGCTCAAATTGAATGCAATGATGATGGAATTGAAGCTAGCGCAACCGAAGGGCAAGAGCCTTCATCTCCTGCCCTTTCAATTAAGAGCACGAACAGCCAACGCATTGAAGCCAGTGCTAACACTGACGTGAGCCCTGCTAAACGACTATTCGAGAATTAATGTTCGGGCCAATTTATGTCTATCTATGTAATACGGATCATCTCTAGATGTATGCAGACAATAAACTCAAAATGTTATATACCTGCATAACAGCAAGCTAACGTCTCATATTAGTGTGGCGGAATTATTTCCTAATGGCTTATTTGTATTTATTACTTAGTTCAGTATCATTACTTTACTGACTCGTTGCAACAAGTTATGCTGTTCAACCTTCTTTGTACCTCCCAAAGCAATATTCCTTGTTTCTATAATCACACACGCGCCCGAGTCATCATCTCCCCTCCCTGCTTCCGCGTCACAAAACCTAACTTGTTTGGTTCAAAGCCTACTGCCTCGTCAAATGTTTCGGTTGTATACGGTTGTTTTGTTCAAAGATTCCATGGGCTCGTCTATACTCCAGGGCGAGAGAGATTTCATTAACGTACCCGGAGTTTTTGGATCCTCTACACTGCCATAGCCATTGATTCTATAATCGCCAACCGAGCCATTGTCGCCTCTGAAGCCAACGGTTGCAGTGTCAATTGTAGAATTGTCGTCTTCGATCCGGCAAAGCTGCGTATGCGGCGTTTGGGGTGGCGAAATACTTGATTGGAGGCCGTGGCGTATTGGCGTGTCGGGGACAGATGTNTCGCCACCGATCCGCCTGCCTCCCCCCTGACCGCTTCTACTGCACCTCGGCCATCCCTCGCCGCACGGTCCATCGTCTCCGCCTTGGCTGCTTCTGCAACGTCTCTCAGTCTCAGACGCTCGAGTGCCGAGTGCCCATAGTCAACAGAAGCCATGGCAGAGTCGATCATGAGATGCATATTGTCAAGCGAACTAATTCCAACTGAAGAAAATAGTGGAATCCAAAATGCAACAAACCCTACCGCTTTCATACCAATCAGCCTGTGACTTCTTACCAAAGAACGAAACACCCATTTGCCAACACAGTCAGGACGATGAGTTCTTTGGGGACCAATCTTCAGATTAAGAGCCAACAAATCCAAACCTTTTTGAAAGCAGTGCCAGTCATGTATACAATTCACGTGCATCCTCCATAAAAACTCTATCATATCTCGAGGGCTTTAATGGAGCAAAAGAGGTAATACTGCAGGAAGGATTCTGTGAAGGGTGCGAGCAAGCTTTTGGGATTTCGGTTGGGTCAGCAACTGGGATCTCTGTCAGCTAGAGTTACTTCGAGAGACGATAAAAAATCAAGGGATAATACTACAATTTACAAGGGTAAGAATGAAGGTGTCACGAACTTCTTACACAACGAGGAGTGCCGACAAACAAAGAAAAAGATGATTATTTATCTGCATTGAATGTTTTCTCCGATTAACTGCAAAATAATAACCAATGTTGAGTACAATACTATAATGGTTATAGATGGTTATGATATTGATGAACACATTCACCTATTGTAGAACATAACCGAAACTCATAAATATATTTGATTTCTCATTACCATACCTAAACAAATTTATCTCAACATCTTCGGATCGAAGCCTCCACCTCAAAAACAAGTTCCACAAGTAACGCTTCTGGTCAGATCCAGCCACATTTTTATCATCCAAAAAAGCTACGGCCAAGAATAAACTTGGTTTTTAAGCGATTCACCTCAATTGAAATTTGTTACTACCTCAGCAAGATAGGGAACAGTCGTAACACGAAAAAGAGTCACGCAAATTGCAAATTGCAGTATACTTGCATTCAAACTTTTGCAGATTGACCTGATTAATTATTTTGTTTGATTGAGTTGATTCAACAGTACTGCAGTTTGGAGTGACACGATTGTGTTGGCTGGCATGATGTCAACAGAAAGATTCCATAGGCTAGTCTAGATACTCCAGGGTGAGAGAGATGACCACTGTCAATTGAGTTTGTCTAAAATCTCTACCTTGGGCCGACGTCATGACCGTGTCGTCGTTTTACGTTTTATGTTTTATCCTTGCCGTGTTGGCAAGATTGAGTCATCGGCGGGTTATGTTGGCAAGATGAGGCCATCGGCTGGAGTCCAACATCCTGTAAACGTTTGACAGAGTGTGGCCCTACGATGCGGGCCTTGGGCGGGGTCAATTAACACGAGGCAAGCTAGGCAAAAAAACCAAATCGGCGCCAGTAGGCCAAATCAAATCGTTGGTCTGGCAAAACGGTTCGAGTGCAGCACTCATTCAATAATTGGGCGGTGGTTTTTGTGTTCATGGTCGGTGGGGTGATTAAAGCGGCATTTGGTGTTGGGTCGAACATGGTTGTTTCAGTTCCAAAAAAGTACGATTCTTACGTAAATCTACTCTTAAACATAGAGTTGTTGCTGAGCTGCAAGAAAATGTGAAAAAGTTCAAGAGTCA
>JALLAY010001140.1:0-11358 GCA_036939635.1 Cyclotella baltica
CATCGGTCTCCATAAGATGTTGAAGCTTTGTTATTGCCTCATATATAATGTATTCAGTGTAACAAATAATAAAATATTTATGTGTCATGCTTTTTCTGGAAAAACTTCTTTCATTTTGCTTGATAGTGGATTGATGATCTTTACATCCTTGATATTAGCTAACGACTTGTCTCTTCCTTTATCAAATATTTCATTATTCCATAGCAATTGTCTCAATTGCATCATGTTCAACTCTGTGTTTTATTAATTTGCAATTTTGACTCCTTGTTCTTTCCATTCAATTAAGATGAAACATTTTGTCTCTATCGATGTAGTTACATTTGCAAGATTAAATCATTAAATTCAAATCTTTAGTTGAATGTAACTGGAATTTTTACTTTTCTATTCATGAGCTGCTTTTGGGCCAATCGGATTCCAAAAAAGCCCTTTGTACCGCTGAAATCATGATCTCCCGGTGTCAATATATTTAAGATTTAGTAATAAGAGTATCCCGACTGTTCAACGCCATTTGCCATTTATAAGAAGATAATCAAAGACTCGAGAAAAATTCTATCAAGTCTCACCTTACTACTTCTAGTGTTTGCGCAATTGAGTCATTGTTATGTTTCAGTACTTTTTTAACATATCTAAGCAACCCTGGTGTTTAACAGCAGAGAAAAGAAAAAGAGCAGAATAGCATAGAAAGGTGTAGTTTTGCACATCCCAAATGTTCTCTGATAGACAAGGTGGAGTGTGAGAAGTAAACAGTTAACATGGTGTCTGATGGCTGTGATTCTTGTTTTCTATTTAATTAGAGCCAGGTGTAGATTCTTCAGCATCACTGATGGTAAATGGCAGCTAAACATGGAGTATTCATTTGGATTGTTGATATATTTTGTTCTCCATTGCATGATTTGCACTGAGCTCTTCTCTCATTACTGTAGTTGAATCAATGTAATGCTCATAAGTTAAGCCACTCAGAGCTTCCAAATGTTTCTTCACTATTGAAATGTGTTGTTTTGCTCACTGCAAACCTCCACTATGGGCCCATCTGTTTAACCTGTTGACTCACTTTTAATCCTCTCTGACAATTTTGTGGAGAGTTAGTTGTGTGAATTATCTGAGAGTTAGGGCCATGAACTTTGTAACAAAACAGTTGTTTCAAATCAATCAAGTTTGAAACATTAAAATTTTGTTGCCTTTAGTCTGTCTTCCAAAACTTTTACAAGATAGGTTTGTAGTTAATGGGTTGAGCCACATGATGATTCAATTTATTTGAATTGAATTTGGTTGATACTCATGAAATGACATCATTTTTTGGTCAATACAACTTTACTTAACTTTATGAATCTAAATTAGTTATATCAATACAGGTTCACCTGAAAAATGATGTTTAATAATGTGTCGAGGCCCCTACATTGCAACGAAAAATGATGATGTGCATTTGGGTACGTGCTACTCTTCATAGTGATGCCAGTTTTAGTAGCGTCATTTGTGGAGAAAAATGGCTATTTAACAACATCCATAAGATTATTAAAGGCTTGAGAAAAATTCCATTAAGTCTCATTAACAACTTCTAGTCTTCCATTATTTAATAAATCAATATTTTCCGTCCTGAAATGACCTCTTCGACAAGCCTGCGGGGGCCAACTCAGGACAGGAAAATGCCCTTGCATCAACCATATTGCTACTGACGCAGGTGGGTGGTGAAAGATACACAAAAAGAAATGCAATAACACTAATTGTAACAAGGAAGCACTACTAAAACCACAAGTTTGCATTAAGTTGGGCACTACTAAACACAATTATCCTAATCCTAGAGGGTATGCTAATTTCTGCTGTATGACAAGTAGAAATAGCCCTCGACCCCCAGGCATTGCATTTGCAACACACAAGGGAGAGGAGGGTTAGGGAATTTCAAAAAGCTAACTGATTTTTTGAGTTTCAACGCTATCAACCGCAGATGATTCTCTTCAGTCGGTCATCGGCTTCAGAGAATGGCTCATCAATGAGTTGGTTGTCTCTCATGCATCCACACGTGTTTTCCGAATCCACAAGCAGTGTATTTCGAGATCCAAGATCCAAACCAATTGATATCTGCGGAGGTGTCAGAACAAATGGCTTTCATGTTTTTGGACTCTACCAATTCCTACATATACAGTCGAGTACACCAGTAGGTCATTGCACTCTCAAATGGAGGCTTTCTGGTGACAACAGGAATGAGTGGTGGAAACTGGCGCACTGTCTGTCCATCACCCTCCAACTGGAGGGGGCCAAATACGATGCACCAATGAGTCCTCTGAATACCCGGTCTATCGGTCAGCATGCTGTCTGATAGAAAAGGTTGATGACAAGAAGTAAATAGCTAAAATAGTCTCTGAGGGCTGTTATTCTTGTGTTCTATTAATCTAGAGCCAGGTGTAGATTCTGAACTACGGTTCCACCTTCAAAATCACCTATGATATATGACAGCTCAACATAGAAATATACATTCAGATTGCTGATATATTTTTTCATGCATAATTTGGATCTGACTTTTTCACTGGTCTCTTTACACATTACCATAGTTGATGCAATTGAATGCCCAACTTTACTTACCATTTCGAATCTAAAATGGTTGTATCATTACACGCTGAACCAAAAAAAGATGTTCAATAATGTGTTGAGGCTCCTACCTCAGAACGAAGAAAAATATGATGATGTGGCTTTAGGTATGGTGCTTTCCATGGTGATGCAAGTTTATCAGCAACATCATTGGTAAAAAATCTCTTTTATCTACAAGAGAACTGCCATGTAGGACTATTGAATGTGTCAGTTCTTATTTTCATTCCTTTACCTAATTTGTAAATGTGTGTTACTTAAACGTGCAAGAAATAAGCAGAACACAAGAGGCTAAATTGTTTTCTTATTTGTACAGTTATTAAGACAGAGTGGAGATGAATGGATGCATCAATCAAACAACTCATATATTGAATATGTGTCTGCAAAAACACAATGGTAAGAATACCTCCTTGCTCCAAAAAAAACTTGACACTACAGAGCATGTGTGTTGAATTGATATCAACCAACCACTATTACGTTTCTAGAACATGAATGGGTCTAAATCTGTTTTACCGCTGCATGTCAACTTTAGATAACCATATTACATTAAAGTTAGAAGTCAAATGACCATGTTACAATAGACCAACTTAATCCTTAAAAAATGCATAACACCTACAATAACCCTACCAATTTCAACACCCCACCAATTAAAAGCTCCTTCTACCACCCTTCTTCTTCTTACCACCGCCAAATCCACCACCACCAACACTCTTTCTCCCTTTTCCCTTAGCAAGACCAGCCAACCAAACTTTATCAACAACGGGCAAAACATCACGATAATATCCCGTACCTTGTTTGTCTTTACGGAATACGTAGCCTGATTTGGATCCGGTGTATTTTTTTGAGGGGATGAAGGTGGGGTTTTCTTGTTTGGTCTTTTTGGTGGAGGAGTTGGCGTCTTGATCTTTTTGACTTGTGTCTTTTTCTTGTTTTGCCTTTTTGGATGATTTGGATTTGATAGAGTCAGTGGTTTTAATTTTATTGTCTTGAGGTGTTTTCAATTCAGTAGCTTCTTCTGTTTCTTCTTTGTCGGCTTTGCTCTTTTTACGTTTCTTGGATGATTTGGTTTTAACTTCATCTTTGTCAGGCTTTGGCGTGTTGATTGACTCAACTGCAACATTCTCATCAGTTTCTTGTACATCTCCATCAGCTCCCATGGTTGCCTTCTTTTTGCTCTTTTTGGATGACTTTGATTTGACAGATTCACCACCCTCAGTCACTTTGCTCTTTGGAGTTTTCAACTGGTTGTCAGTCTCTTCCATAGTTTCATCAGTAACTTTGCCCTTGTGTTTCTTCTTTGAAGATTTTGTCAAGTCCTTTGATTCAGTCACTTCAATTGCATCATCATTATCATCATTATTTTCTTTCTCTGCTTCTTTCTTTTCCTTCTTTGCAGACTTTTGCTTCTTCAAAGCCCTAGCCAAAGGACTCTTTTCTGCCATTTCCTTTCTCTTTTTCTCCATCTCTTTCTCTTCATTTTCACTTTCTCTCTTCTCCACCTCCGCCTTGCCAACATCCGCCATGTCCTTAATCAACTCCAACTCCTCCAACGTCTTGTTATAAACAGGCAAAGCCACGCTGTTTGTCGTTTTAATTGAAATGGATTTGATATTGGCCCATTTTCTTGGTACTTTGAGAGGAGTTTGATTGCATATTGCTAGAATGTTGGAGTGCAGTTTGGTGGGTGACATGGTGGTGGTTCCGGCTCTATAATGAAATAACGTAAAATAACAGTGATTGAATTAATTACATATCCGTCACATGAGCAAAGAGCAAACGAATCAAATAATGAAACATCTTACTAACCTGACAGTAACACAAGTCCCCCCACTCAACCACATGAACGTCCCCATCAAACACCTCCTCACAGCAAAAGGCAGCGCCTCCTCCCTACAAATATTAACAGGAACAGGCTGCCTCTTCTTGTCAAAGAATTTACACCCCAGCGCCTTGGACAGCATGGGCAATATTCGATCGTCCGCCATGAAGACGTCGTAGCGTGAGAGGAGGGAGCGTTTTTGAGCGTAGGAAGAGTGCTTTTGACGTAGTGAGGTTAGCGTGAGGACTTTTTTGATGCATGATAATTCATTGGGGAAGCGGGTGATTAGTTGTTGGATTTGGGGTTTGGATGAATCCTTGACGATGAGGCACACTGTGGCTTCTGACAGGTTGGAGTCATCGTCATCGTCATTATCGTTGTCTAACTTGACAAGCGAATGGGGAAGATCAATCCTAATGGGCTTGACGCTGGGATTTCCAGGAACACGAGCCAATGTGAATTGAACTTGAATGTCGCATTCGTCGTCGTCCAGGAGAGAGTTTGAGTTGGAGGTGGTTGCTTCGTGATGTTTTAAAAGGGCCGAGATGGCACGATTTAGGAGGGTGCCGTCGATTGTTCCCGCTGGCGAGGGGGGTTGTTGGGCTACCATGGTTAAAATGATGGGTTGTTAAGTAGTGTTTCGATTGAATGAAATAGGAATGAAGAAAGAGCGAGAAGAGAATTCAGTTACGAGTTACAGCTACAGCCGTCGTCGGTTTGTTTGTCGTCGTCGCCATGGTCATGTTTTCGAATTTGGTTGGCTCTCTTGTTTGATGGCCGTCGTGGAAAAAATGGCGCCAAAAATTCATCAACCAACGGCCAGACCTTCAATTTCTCAATTTCTCACTCAAAATCCAATTCTCTCCAACAAAGGTAACCCTCTCATCTCCAAAAGGTATCCTTCGCCCTTTCCAAACATATGTAATGCCAACAAAACGCCTCTCTCAGAAGCTCAGGATACCCTCCCACGTTGGAATTGCCTCCATTCAAAATGGCGATTTAACTCCAAAATCAGAATGATGCCGAAATGTAATTTTATTTTCATTTAATTCATGGGAATGTGGATTGATTTGACATGAATTAACGTGGTTACGAGTGTTGTTTGGATAGTGTGCAACTTTTTTATTTTAGTCGATGGTCAATAGATGGATGGATTGATTCATGAATGCAGCTAAATCGACGAGAGGAGAGGTGGATTATAGTGACAGTGTGTTGACGAGAGTACATTAGCTCAAATCGTTGGAATTTCAATTGGAATGAATGAATCGTTGAGAGATTTATTGTCGAGCTGAACAGATTTAATTAGTTCGACAATCACAGTCCACTGCGTTGACCTGACACTCTACAGCCAGTGTTGCATCGTCGACGATACCAAACGCTACATCCATAAATAAAACGTCGTTGACAAGCCAACGACACCAGTCAAATTCAAATGGACCCACTAAATCACATAATCATCCCACCGCCACGCAATCGTTCACGTCTCGACAGCATGACCTGCAACACAACACCATCAAAATCAAAATCAAGCATGGCCATCAGCACACCCGGCCCACTAACACCCACACGCCGCCTCAATCGAGGCTACACCACTCCTCCGCGTAGGCACAAATCATCCAATTCACTCTGCAGCAAGTCGTCCACTCCGTCAATCTCGTCACGAACACCATCGCAGAGCCCCGTTCGCAAGACAGGGCCGAGCTGGACATCGGATCGATTCATTCCCAACCGCTCATCGATTCAGATGGACATTTGTCGGAGTTCTATTGAGAATGCAGAGAGGAATTTGAGTAATACGTTTGACAAGTTGAGCAAGCGCGGTGACAGTAATAACAATAACAGTCCTGCTAGATCTACAAGTGGCGCTAACGTATCACCAGAAGGTCATCAAGAGAGCATGACGCCGCTCCAAGAAGAATTCCGTAGAAGAATGAGAGGAGCTTTGTTGAATATTCCACTGGAGGACGTCAACACTTGTCGAATTAACAATTCCTCGTCTCCAATTCGACATGAACTGTCGGATCAGACTGCCTTTATCGAGAATCGAGAGAATATATCCAGCATTGTCTACGGCACGTTGCCAGACGACGATGGTAATTCAACGTCACGACCGTCAAGTCGACGCATGCTTAATTTTCAAGCAAGCTGCAATTCTCGAAGTTCCTCCACCAGTTCCATCGACAGCGCCTCTGATGTACTGTCAACGTGTACGCCCACTACACCGCAACGACTGGCAAGACAGTATTCCAACTGTCCTTCTCCCCATCGCACTGCGCAACAACCAATAGATCCATTCTCCCACGATCAACTCCACGTCCTCCATCGACTCGCCTCATCCGACAATGGATCTTCCGACTCACTCTCTCTAGCAGAAACAAGACTACGATCCGTAACCAAATCCATCGGACGTCGCATCCCCAAAACCCCATCACGAATCCTCGACGCACCCGAACTAGTAGACGATTACTACCTAAACCTAGTCTCATGGGGTGAGAACAACGTCCTAGCCGTGGCACTAGGACAGTGCGTGTACCTGTGGGAGGCCGAGAGTGGGAATATAAGACATTTGTTAACGCTTAGGGGTGAAGAGGATTTTGTTACGAGTGTTTCGTGGGCTAGTCAGAGGGGGGGGAGTTATATTGCTGTTGGGACGAATTGTAATGCGGTTCAGTTGTGAGTTGTTGTTGTGTTGTGTTGAATGCGTGCCGTTTATGTTGACACATCATGTGCACTAATCATTGCTATTCAACATTGATATTCAACAGATGGGACGCCGAAGCAGAGCGCCGTCTCAGATCTCTAGACGGACACAGCGCCAGAGTCGGCGCATTGTCTTGGAATCAGCATTGGCTTTCTTCTGGCGGTAGAGACTCACAAATTATTCAACATGATGTGAGGAGTAGGAATCATATTGTTTCTACTTATGTTGGTCATACTCAGGAGGTGAGCTAGAACTTCGACCATTTCCATTCGCATTGCAATGATTAACGTAATTTAACACTCTTATTTTGCTCATATCAGGTATGCGGCCTAAAATGGAACGACGAAGGAAGCACACTCGCCAGCGGCGGAAACGAAAACCTCCTCTGCCTCTGGGACGCATCCATGTCCCGAAGAAACAACAACCACAACTACCATTCCAACGGCACGCAATTCGACTCCTCAAACATTGGCCCCAGACTTCAACTAACCCAACACAAGGCCGCCGTCAAGGCGTTGGCATGGTGTCCCTTCCATCGTGGACTGTTGGCCAGCGGTGGCGGGACGGCAGATCGCACCATCAAGTTTTGGAATACCAATTCCGGCGCCGTACTAAACTCCATCGACACCGGATCCCAAGTCTGTTCTCTACTGTGGTCCAAGCATCAACGAGAAATCTGCTCCAGTCACGGCTTTAGCGAGAATCAATTACTGCTATGGAAGTATCCCACCATGACCAAAATTCAAGAGTTTAAAGGCCACACGGCACGGGTGTTGCATATGGATCAAAGTCCCGATAGTGGGTGTGTGGTTAGTGCGGCGGCGGATGAGACGTTGAGGTTTTGGGATGTGTTTGGTAGTCCCCCGAATGAGAGGAAGGGGAGGAATTTGAATATGGGGAATTTTTGTGGGAGTTCCATGATTCGTTGAGGTGAGTACTGATTGAATGATTCATTGATGTGTCTAGTTTGAATGAGATGGAAAGTCGTCATTGGTTCTAACATGTTGCAATATTTGTTGTTTCCTGCAGATGAAGAAGACTTAGTCTAAAATGCTAAATGAAATGAAAGATGAAATAGACAATGAAACAAGCGTTGTTGCGACTTAAACAAAATGGGGCATCAAAATTCAGCCAGGGGCATGGCATGCATTATTTATTTGTGATGGATGAAAGAGCATTGAACAAGCAATGGTCAATAGATAGGAGACATCACATTAAATTTCATTACGTACAAGAATATCTTATAAATATATTATTACTAGTTGACAAAAGACACATTTGGACACATGTGGTAGTACTGATTTCAATTATTTTGCATTGTATGCTGTTTGTTGTTTCTGCTCATTCTAAGTTTGGTAGGAGTAGTGATAAAAAATCATGAGATACAAAAAGATTCAAAATGAGCAAAATAGAAGTTCGAAGAGCAATGTCACACCAAGTGATGCTTCTCGGGAGTGTGGAGTGTGGACACGAAGGATTTGGATACCTTTAAATAGATTTTTTTAAGATAAACGAAAGGTAAAGCAAACACTGCGTCAGAATGGTAGAATACCCTTGAATCTAATAGGTCTCTTTTAGATTTTACATACTTTTCTTGTGTCGTATCACAATCGAAATCCTGAAAGTAAAGGTAAGATACGGTGCACTTGGCCGTGCGTTTAACGACTTCCACGTGAAACAGAAGTGATGTGTGATGCAATGTGATGGCCGAAAAAGATCTGAGCAGATGCCAAATGACGCGTGGTGTCTTTCCTCGCAGAAATGAAAAGTACCCCAAAAATTTCAAGTTTTTGGTCGAAAGGAATTTTAAGTACTCTTTTTCTGAAATAATTTTGCTAGAAGCTGCATGCACCTTCCCAAACAATTACTAAAATATTGATAAAATTAAATTCTTAAAATTTAACAGATTTGAATTTTAATGGGGGAATTTGCAAGATAGCACAATGCCCGGCAGCAATCGAATCTTTTGCCTTTCACCGACCTCCACTTTTCATCTGTTCATTTACCATACTCGACCGTCGACCGTGACCATGAAAGCCTACACCGCCGCTCTCTCGCTATGCCTCGGCCTAACTGGCGTCTCGTCCTTTGCCCCCATCTCCCACTCGTCCGCCATTGCTCGCAGCAGTAATCATGACGTTGCCAAAACCGCCCTCTTCAACGACAAAATCTTCGACCAAGAAGCATTCATTGCCGAATCGAAAGAAATGCGGCTGAAGCACCTGGAAGAACAGGCCATGTTCGCCCTAAAGATCGCCGTGGAGAACTACGGCAACGCCGTGTTCCCCAACGCCCTCATCGCAGGCGACGTGGTCATCACGCACTTATTGCACCGAATGGGCTACCTGAAAAGTGGCGCGGCCAAGGTCATGGTAGTCGACACATTCCACCTGTTCCCCGAAACCATGGAATTCCTCCGCGAGATCGAGGAGTACTACGGCTTCAAGGCCGAGGTGTTTTGTGCCGAGGGCATTCCCGTGGGGGACAAGGCGGCGTACGACAAGAAGTACGGAGCGGATTTGTGGAGGGAGGACATTGAGCAGTATGACAAGGTTTGTAAGGTGGAGCCCTTTCAGAGGGGGCTCAAGACGCTGAATACTGATTGTATGATTAATGGTAGGACTAGGTGGCAGGGATTTGAGAGGGCTTGGATTGATCAGGTAAGAAGAAGCACGAGCGAAGCGAGTGCTGTTGAAATTATTAATTGATAATTTTTAATGAAAAAATTATTCATTATTTTATTCATTCATCTCTCTCTTTCTCCAGTTCGAAAACGCACCCATCGGCGGAGGACTAGCCAAATGCAACCCCATCGCCTACTGGACCCTCGAAGACACCTTCGACTACATTGCCAAATACCAAGTCCCCCATCACCCCCTCCACGCCAAAGGCTACCCCTCCATCGGTGATGCCAAAGACACCATCCCCATCCCCGAGGATGGATCTACCAAATTTGTTGATTTTAAATTCGTTGGTGATAAGACTCCTTGGCTTGATTATGCCTCGGAGCGAAAGGGGAGGTTTGTGGGTTTGGCGAATAAAGATGGTTCTACCAAGACGGAATGTGGGATTCATGTTGCCGGAGCAGAGCAGACGTTTGATCGTGACTTGTGGGAGAGTGGGGCGGTGAAAAATATTGCTTCTACAGATGAAGCATTGGACATTATCAAGAGCGGTAAGGAGGCTATTATTGCAGTCTATGCTCCCTGGTGTCAATTCTGTCAGGGGATGGAGGAAGAGTTTGCCAAGTATGCAGAGGGTGCAGGAGTGCCAGTTTATAAGTTTAGAGGTGATGAAGAGAGGGAGTTTGTTGGTGAGCATTTGAATACCAAGAGTTTCCCGACAGTTAACTTTGTAAAGGCTGATGGGACTGTGGTCAAGTATGATAGTGAGGCGAGGAAGGTTGCTGATTTTGAGGCGTTTGAAAAGTCTTTCCAATCTGCCAATGTTTAACTTACTTATTTTACAATGTTGGTTGAAACAAGAAAGTTTTAAAAAGTACCATATCATGTTGTCAAGAATAAGTGTGTTCATCAGTGAAATTTGTAGCAGAAATGACCAGAAGAGGCCAAACTGGGCGCACTGTTCTTCAATGCGAAAAAGTCTAAACCATGAGACTTAATCTTAAGAATTAAAGGTCATCCATTCACAGCTACAATTCCATCATAGTGAAGGTTATGAGGGTAATTAATGAGAAAATAAATAATGACATTTTTTTAGTTGGCTTAATACAAGCTAAGTCTTGAAAAATGATTGACATATTCAAAATGTTAATTATCAACAAACTCCATTCATAGGATTCTAAATGGTGATGGACATAACTTGGCCAAGATGAGGTCAATTCAACTGTGTGCCTGTGGATGTTCTTTGTTTTAAAGGGAAAGACATTCTTGGGCCCAAACTGTCATGTACATCTCGATAGGGAGATTATAACCAACAGAAGTCATGGAGCACAGCACAAGACATTGTCAGCACCAGTGATTCCACTGAGGAATTGCATTGTATCATCTCAAACTATTTAGTTTCACAGGAGTTCGTGTTTTTAAGCAGCCCTTGACACAAGAGCTCTGGTCTGGTGTGTGAGAGCTCTCAATGCTTTCAAAAGGTCAGCAAGCAATGACTTCTGAACCAGTCTTGATGGCCGCTTCTGTCCTATCAAATTAATAATAATGCAGAAGCGGAGTAAGAATTCTTGTCTATTTGGTCAAACACCGTGTGTAATCAATAACAATTTGGGTGTGTGTTTTGTGATTGATCG
>JALLAY010001141.1:0-11356 GCA_036939635.1 Cyclotella baltica
ATCCACACTCCACACCCTATTCCATAAAACAAATCGCCACAAATCACCACACACCATGGCATCCGCCACTCTATACCTTGCAGCCGTGGTGGCGGCAATCCCACTGGTTCAATCCTACATTCCCACAGCATATATTGACATTCGTCGGACCCATTCCAATTTGGCAGGTAAAGTTACGAGTGTCTTGATTGCCAAGCTTGCACTAGAACTGATAATGATGATATCAAAACACGTGAACAGTTAACAACTAACCAACTTCTGCCTGCCGTCACCCACAGGAGTAACAATCGAACACCTCTTCCGCATAGAAGCAACCGAATCCTCCTTCTCCCCCGCACCACCCCTCGGTCACAAATCCTACACCACCAACCCTCCATCCTCCTTCACAAAACTACCACCACCCCTCTCCTCCTATCCCATAGTCTACCCTCCCCAATCTGATCCTTTGTTATGCAATGAAGCCTTGGGGCAGTCTAACTATTTGAATCCAGTGGGGACTGTGGATGTATCGGAAATTGGTTATCTGTATGATAAGATTGTTTACGTTCCACGTGGAGGGTGTAGTTTTGAATCCAAGACGAGGTCGGCTCAGCGTCTTGGGGCTAAGGGGGTTATGATTTATAATACTTTGCATTCTAGGTATGGATTGATTGATGATGGTGCTGTTGATGAGGATGTTTTTAGTAAGAATGGTCCTGATTGGGGCAATGTAGTGTGGCCCGAAGATAGGATTGATTACGAATGTGGAGATTATCCCGCGTTAGATGGGGTAGGTGCAAGGTTTGACGTCCCTACCTCCAGATTGTTTTGGGACCCATCACCAATTTCACAAACGAGTGATAATTTAATGTCTGGGTGGGTAGACGATGGTAATTTATGTGCTCAAGATTATCAAAATAAAGGTGGGAGTTATGACAGTTTTTCATCCGTGTGTCCCAGCGAACGGTGCCTATTAACGGGGCGGAATGTAAGTGAAGACGGTACCACAATGGAGGCATGTTGTGCATGGGATATACCTATTGCAATGAGCAGCGATGGGGAGAATGACGGGGATGCCATACCGGATAGTCAAGAAGAGGAAATTGTCATACCAGCGTTTTTCATCACGATGAAAGATGCAGAAAGGTTGTCTACGGTCGTGATGGACTCATTGGATAGTGCCAATTTAGAGGGGGCGGGAAGTATTAATTACATTTCGGCCGTGCCATATGGAAGATGGTATCCCAAGTTTCATTATTCTACGATTGTTTTATGGGCAATGGCAGTTTTTACCGTATGGATATCATGTTATGAGTCTGCATCGGAGTATAGGAAGAGTTGGAAGGTTATTACTGAGGCAATGAATGAGGGATTGTTGGTTTTTTCGAGGAATAGTGTTGCTCCGAGTCCTGGTCTTGTTGGTGCTGTGGGTGGGAGGAGGGAGAGGGCGGATACGGATGAGACGGTGGATCTTGCTGATGATGTGGAGGTTGAGATGGAATTGGCTGTTACTAATGCGAACCCAACCACCAACAATGGCGGGGAAACTCCTGAATCTAGTACTCATGATCCTAATTTTCAAATTGATGATGATTTTGATGTCAATGGCCATGGTGCAACGCATTCGGAAAATACTGCTTCTCCAGCTTCTTCTGGTGTAGACGTAGCTGCTCCAACTCAAAGTGATGAGCCAGACACAGATGAATCGCCAGAGAGAATGGTGTCAATTGAGACAGACGGTGACGAGGCAGCTACAGAGGAAGCAGTCGCGGCCGGTCCATCCTCAGACAGTCAGCCACAAAATCAGCAAGTCAACGCCCAGTCACTACAACAATCGAGGCCACCCACAGCCGCAGAAAGACGTGTAGAACTCCATGCCATGCATGCAGTTGTCTTCGTCTTGTGTGCATCGGCTATTCTACTTCTCTTATTCTTCTTCAACCTATTCAAGATTGTGACTATAGTCTATGGTATTGGTGGTTCAGCATGCATGAGTTTGATTGTGTTCCAACCTCTTTACACTAGGATTTTGCCAGCGAAATATGTGCAGAAGGAAGTACCATTTTTTAATCGATTTGGGTACCATTGGAAGGTGATTGATATCATTTCATCTGTGACCAGCTATTCCCTTGGATTTGCTTGGATTGTTATTGCATTTACGCATGTGAATCCTCTTTCCAACACCTACTATTGGGTACTTCAAGATGTTTTGGGAATCTGTTACTGTATTTATGTCATGGGCATAATTCACATCAACACCATTATGGTCGGGACCATTCTCCTCGTCCTCGTCTTTTTCTATGACATATTTTATGTCTTCTTGTCACCATACATATTTGGTACTTCCGTGATGGTCGATGTTGCAACCGGTGGAGTAACCAGTGGCTCGGCACTTTTTTGTTATAAGTACCCCTCTGATTATAAATGCTCTGGTACTCAAGCTCCACTACCAATGATGCTAGTGTTTCCGTGGATACTTGACTACAGAGGTGGATTCAGTATGATTGGATTAGGCGACATTGTCTTGCCGGGACTGTTGATCTCGTTTGCTGCTAGGTATGATGGGGCTAAGTTCTTGACGAGGAAATGCTCAGAAGCAAGATCTGGTGGTTCTAGGACAGAGAGTGGTGATGAAAATGGTAACGAGACATCGGATGCTTCGGGAGACATGGAATACATCGCTCCTGTCACGCGTAAACAGGCTTTCTTCAGTGGAAGCAAAGAGTTTTTGAAAAACCTAAGGAAGGGTTATTTTGGACCAATGATGGTAGCATATGCAGTTGGACTTAGTGCTGCATATGGTGCCGTGTATGGGATGCAACAAGGCCAACCCGCCTTGCTTTATATTGTTCCTGCATGTCTTGGAACCATGTTTGTATTGGGCATGAAGAAAAGACAGCTGTCTGATTTATGGCGTGGTCCAAAGGTTATGTTGAAGGCGAATAGGATTGTTGCACTGGCGAACAAAATTCCACAATTGAGGGCTGCAGCTGCAACAGCTCCTCGAAACAATTTGCCCGATGCAACTGTCGTCTAATGGGCTGTAACTTTAAATGGCGAGTTTGGGTTCATATCCCTACCACTAGCTCCTTAACATAAACATTATTATGTTATCTATGGTAATGCCCGTTGTTAGAGTATCCTCTCTAGAAGCTATGATTCAATAGAGGTATGGAGAAGTCTTGCAAAATGAACATTATATTTTCAGAGTTTTGAGGCAAGTAGAGTTAATTGGTAGAGCTTCAGTAGAAGATTATGGTATTTAAGCCATGGGCACTAAACAGGCAGTGGCTGACCCCTGAACTGCTCCACATGACACCTGTTGCAGTTCAACACCCCCTGCCTGAAGAGACCGTGGCAAGAATGGTGGGACACCTTCTTGGCGGCCCGTTGAGCTTGAAGGCCATCAATTTGGCTTGGCAGGCTATTTTTCAGTGTAAGTGGAGATCGAATTGAAAATACGGGATATCCTTTTCTTGATGATGGGGAGACATAACATGACCGCAGCAGTCAAAATTTGTCTTTGACACCATAAATGAATCAAGGCAGCCATTTTTTAGTGAAGAGATCTAATTTTAGTGACATGATTTTGATTGAGTTAATGAACACAGTTCTTGTGGAGATTGAGATGTTTGGTACCTTTGTTTGTGCAAGATGAATCCCAGTGATCACAGCCATTGTTGTCATTTTAAATTGTGGTTTGTTCGTAGACGACAGGCATGTGGAGGTCTTCTCCTCGATATAAAATTTTTTAAAAAATCAGTGGTGCATTTGTTGGTCGCCATAATTTCTGTTGTCTAGGAGCTATTCGTGTGAAAATTTGATTTGTGCGTATCAACTCTGGATTCTAACTGATATCAAAAAATATGAAATGGAGAGAATGAAATATTGAGACAATGTGAATTAAAGTTGTGAATAACACCGGATCTAACACTGACCAACGTTCAGAATAAAAATTTCTGGGGTGGATTGATTGTTGCTGAAAGAAGGAAACACAACCCAGCATCACTTTGGTATCAGTGACATTCAACTTTTTTGGTGTTGCACATATCACCATTTGAGAGATTAACTCTCTCTTGGCAGTGATGGGTTTGTTATGAAATGGAGATAAGGGACACTGTCAATGAATATTTGAGTGGTTGTCTGTCAGAAAGAGTATATGAACACATAACACACTATTGAAAAAAATAAAAAAGCATAACAACACAAATCAAACCCACAGAATTGTTCATTCTCATGATTATGAATCACACCAACAAAGTGAAATCAAAGCTGTTCACACCATGCTCTGCAGGTGCTTAGATTGTATGCAGATTCATATTAGTGTTGTTTATCTCTGTTGATAGTCGTCTCCTATTTTTCAAATCAGAGAAGTTCCCATTTTGCAATCAAAATTTGACGAAGATATGATACCAGAAGCGGGGTGGCAATACAAGAGGCCAGAAAATCCTCGTAGTCTTCACAGAAGCAGTGAGTGCAGCTAGGGTTGGTCTTGTTATTGCTGAGGATGCGTGCGTAGAAAGATATGATCTACTATGTTTTGGTTGGGTACAAGATAAAATGATGGCATAGCCGATTTGCAATGCAACATAATGCAACTCTCACCCCCCTCTCCATTATTGCCTTCACAGCCGGAACAGAGGCCTCAAATTAAGCCATTGAAGCAAAGACTCACTGTGGCTGTTGGCTATCACCTCCCTCCACCAAAAGTGTTACATCCCCTTAGGCATCATGTTGGTGGGCTACGAGAGCATGATGACAAAAGGTTTTGGACATTGGGTTTTGAGCTCTGACTGATGCAACAATAAACTTGATTAACAGGTGATAAAATGAAAATCTTTCACCCACCAACAGCATGGTGTAAATAACAAGACAGACTGTATTAATTAAAACCAAACCTGGTGAGGTACAGACTCCTAAGAGACTGGGCTACAGTCTGACTAACTACGTTTTAGACAAAAGTTGGTCTGATGACGTGAGATACGTACGGGGTGATTTTGATTTTGCCATCTTTGCAATAAAATCGGGTTTTATTGTTATAAATCGTGATTCTCGTTATATGCGCAAAACTCGTACATACTCAGCCATGGAAAACCCCCAGTTTATCGCAGTATGTATAACGACAAAGTTGATGCTACTGACAAAGAGAATGAGATACAAATTTGTTAAAAGTTGCAAGTGTCACTGAAACCAACCAAACAGTCTTTAAAGAGGAAAGTACTGAAGGAGGCAGTTCATCAAAGAATGAGACTGCTGCCTGCATTGAAAACGAGGAGATGAAGTTGAATTAAGTGAAGCTGTTGTTAAGGTTAAGGAGCGTAACCATAAAGGTGATGCATCATCAGAAGAGACTATTTCCAAATAAATCGTACTACTGTGGACAACATTATTTTCTAAACAAACCTACTCCTACTCATCATAATTGCAAAGATATCATGCTTTCCTTTCCAATCCCTATTAGAAGGCTATGACTGTGATCGCATCAAAGACTATAAACCAGAAAGAATCTCAAACAGCACACAATGGTTTGGCAAAGCCATCAAAGAGAGCTCTACAGAATGGGACAAAAAAGACAAGTAGGAAGATAAGAGACTTCAAATGACGAGGATTCTGATGGTGAATCTATATTAAAGCATGGAAGTGAAACGGTTATGGAAACTGAAGAGGAAAACAATTTGATGACTTCTCTGTCAAATGCAGCTAATGGTGAAGATTCCAAGTTAGATGTCATGTCAACCAAGAACAATGAACCCCTAACACAAGCTCTATCTACAACATCTATCTAGTAATATAACTCATTCATTTGGCACTTCATCAGTTAAAGAACGCTTAACCATTTAGTCGCTTGGCTAAATAGTTGTTTTAAGTGAGCACGAGGACAGAGTAAGAAACTTATTCTAGCTCTTGGACTGAGAAGACTGCTTGTACAACCCATCTAACCGCTTTAACTTCGGTATAGGCACCATTAAGGAAAGGATGTAGGAGCAATTGATTGTGTCAAGTAGTTTAGTCTTCATGTGATGCATCCAACAAAGATCCTAGCTGAATTTTGACACAGGTGGTGTTGTCTTGATGGCTGAAAGCACCAATGGCGGCATTTTGTTAGCGACGTAGCTACATAAGTAGTGATAGGTAGTGATCCTCCAGGGGGGGGAATTCTTACGAAGTTCGGAATGCTGCGCGCTGCGTACAGAGGTTGTTGAAGTGAATCCAAGACCAAAGTCAAAATGAAATTGACAGGTTTTCGATTAGATTCCCGCCAAAAATGGGGCTCAACCTTGATTTTGGCAATTTTAGTTCACTTCGAAACAAAAACCAAACAACCATGAACACGCCCGCTCGCCCCTCGCACTATGTCCACTGCCAACAAATCAGCAAAGTTGCCCGCCATTAGGTCTGCCATAATCGTACCACCTATCGCTACCTCAACTGACGCCCCGGCACCACCAGTCGCTTGTTCCACCGGCCCATTCTCACTGATTATATTTGAGCCAGTGGATAATACGAGCTGATACAAGCGCTGCTGCTACGGAAGCACCACACCACGTCTCATTAACCCCCCTCATCGGCAGCAGACCACACCAAATTCCCCGAGTAACTTTCAAAACTTCCTTCTCCGTGAATCAGTGAGCATTACCTCTTTGCTGAGGCCATTACAACATGAATTACACTACTTCGTGCCTCAATAATTTGATCAAGATGAAGCCACTATTCACACTTGGTGTTGTCATGAAATTAGGTTAGTATGCGGGTTGTATCTGCCAAAAATCAAAGGGTTCACGGCATTGGAACGTGATAAGTACAAGTGCATGGCTTCGTGTTCAATTCAAATCATGATAATTTCATCATCTTGCCAGATACGAAGCAGTCATTATTCACACTTCGTGCTGCCATGTAACAAGTTTAATATACTAGCTGTATCTTGGTAATAAAATGGAGAGGAGGCACAGCAATACTACTCTGTCGGGGATTGGGGCACCAAATTTAGAGATACCAACTCTCACAACCACCGCATATGTGTGCTGGCATTTGCACAGACACAAATTAGGTGAGCAATTTAGTTGAGGTGTTAGTATACGTGTCTTTGTTGAAAATTAAGGGTGTTGGAAAATAGAAAGATTTGGGAAGATGGGTGGTGAAATGGTTGTGGAGGCACGAGCAAAGGAGGTGTGGCTGGTAGTAGCATGTAGAGAAGGCAGGGCATGGATGAGAGTATGAGTAAGGGGGGAGATATGGTTGATAAACCTCAAACAACAATGAGATATGGGTGACATACCTCAAACAACAATATTCTGGGAAAGCTCACACGAAGGGACAGTCTCCATCATTTAAATGCTTCAGGAACTTTGGCTCCATTTTTGGAGGAATCTTACTGCACAATATTTGACTGGTTTAGGAGTATTGATGCCCCATCAAATTGGGATAACACAATAAATTTTGTTTGCTTCACTTCCTACAGTACAGTGATTGGATAGAAATCGAGCGTAATAATTAAACGTTTGCTTCGATTTTTTCTACCGTACGTAACTTCTTCTGTAGACGAAAAGATCTTGTGACCATAACATGATATGATGTATTAGCGCTGATGCAAATAATATAGCGTAAAATGCAGCTGTTGTAAGCTACTGCCACATTAGTTCGTGCAATCTACGGTTAGCTCCTGCAATCACGGAACATCTCCTGCAAGACACCGAATACGATTCACCAAAAAGGATAAAGGCCACCGAATTAAATATTTCGCGCTACCACAAATTAAAATGCACGAGATAGAATTTTATAATTATCTAATAGAACTAGTCACCCCACGATTCTAGCATTTTGACTGAAGACTGAGTGAGCACCAAGTCAGCCATCTTGCCCCCGCCACATGTATCCACACTTTATTTCAACAGATTTCAACTCAGTTGCTCTGTATCCATATTCCCAGGCAAATCATTCCACCTCATCCACATTAAAGTAAAAAAACATTCAGCTATTGTTGTGTGTCCCAATGTGCTTTGTAAACCAATGGGAAATGGGAGGGTTGTTACGTAAGTAGTGATGAGCATTTGATAAAAAACTCCCAACAAAATGGTAAGAGGTTGCTCGGTACTCTCATTTCGTCTTCGGGGAAATATTGTGTATGGTATTGTTCATTTTTGAATTGAAAATTTATAATTGAGATAGATTGAGCTCTCCTCACATCCCTGTACAGAACACTCCCAACCTGTGAGCCAGCCTCTTCAGGTGCAACAACATAACTTACGCAAAGATTTTTACCACACAATGAAATGTAGTCTGATGAGAGTCTTATTTATGTTGGATATTGTTCCCAGAGTGTGTGTGTGTTCATGTTGTTCATTCGGCATATGCCTGTTTGGGATGTCAATAGCATGGACATATAGAAGCAGAACTGTTCTCGCGTCGACGTCCACACCTCAAATCTCAAATCAACAAAGCCACATCAAACATCGCCCGGTCGGCCGCCGGGAAGTTAGCCAAGCAGCCCTTTCACACCCGTGACGTTGCGCAATCACTGTACAACTTGTCACGTGTGGATCGTAGTGAGGAGGCGGGGGTGGCGATGCGAGGGGCGTTGGGCCGTTTGTGTCGAAACGAATCATTGTGATGATTTTTTCTGCGAAGTGAAAGTGTGATCGAAAAAAGGTTGAGCCCCAAAGTGGTCCGAAAAGGGGTTTTTGTCTAATTGAAAACGTGTCAATTCATTGAATTGGAAATGCAACTAAAATCCATCAGAGTCTTAAATTTTCTGTAAAAATTCCGCAATTCTCTATGTTTTAAGCTGATTCCCTGTACCCCAGACTTTTCTCGGAACCCCAATCGGAACCAACAAGATACGCTTCAACAATGACCCCACATCAATAATTGGCTTAAAAAGCAATATTTGTTATTGCTCAAATACATGTTTTAATGTCCGTATGGGTCATTGATATTTTGCTTTTCGGAATGCCGATGACCGATGAGGTTAATGACGTATTTCGTAAAAATTAGCAGATTGCAAAGAGCCAAGTGTCTCTGGAATGTACTAATTCCCAAGTGAAATTACTTGTTAGACATCTCTCTCCATGTGGTGCGTGTGATGTGCGCTCTGAGCGAGGTGATGATTGTTGTATGATGGATGATGGTACGACGGAAGAGGAAGGTGTTGAAGTGTTGAAGGAACATCACATCAAATCTTGTGGTGAAACATACCGCAACCTACCGCAACCCATCACCTCCACACAGAGTGAAACGTGAAAGCAAGCGCGGAAGAGGAAATCATACCGAAACTATCAGTGGATAGTGCCGTCGATCAAATAATATCCTGCTCATAAAAACAAATACTTACGATACGAAAAGCCGCTAAAAGAACAACAAGTCTCAAGGTGCCAAACGTATAGAATCTATCGAAGATAAGGATGAGCATTGACAAGAATAACAGTGAATTGAAACAAAGACGTTACAGCGCATCGAAAGGAAATGTCAAGTCTGGAAGATGGACACAGGCCGAGAAACTAACTTTCCTTTTTGGTCTGAAAAAGTAGTAAGTGTACTTACTGAATTTTGAGTTGTTTCGATTAAATTATCCCATGCGATTCATGACGTCTTCTCCTTCGATAACAAACAGTGGAAGAGGCAAGTGGAAAGAGATAGCTAGACTGATTCCCTCGAGATCAACGATTCAAGTCAAAACTCACGCTCAAATGGTGATGAAGCGTGTTGAGGCCGGTGAAGATGTCTTTGAAAATCTACAAGGCCTTAGAACTGAACAGACTGTTGCAATTCCAGTTGTTTGCACAGGCCAACGACCCATGGTTGCCATCAATAATGATTCACCTCGAAAGGAATGTCACCAAGCGATTCTGAATTCAATTAAGGCATATGACATGTTGACTCAGAAGGATCAAGGAGCTGTCCTGATTCTGTATCATATGGCAAAAGCAGTGTGAAGGTCTCAACCAAGGACATTGTTACCCGCTACCCTGTTATCATATTGCTACACTGGAAAGTCACCATCATTATTGTGACAATATATTACTATATTATTGTTTAAATTAGCTGCAAAAAATGAACATCTGCTGTAAAATACCAATTCCCAAAGAACATGCATCTCTCACTCAGGCCTTCTGGTTACATACAAATATGGTAGTTAAGCATATCAAGGATATGATACTTAGAGGTATTTCAACGCTATGCAAAGTTCATGAATGATTTTTGGGTGGCTACCCTTGTCAGGATCTGAGATAGAACCTATCTATGTCTTTGCTGCCTGATCTTAACAATTGACTGCCTCTGGAAACATGCATCTAAAACAGAATCAGCTTCTACTTTCAAACCTACGACGCCTAGTGTACCATATTTAAAGGTCATGGGTGGTTCAATTCCTAACTGGATAGTTGTGATACATAATACAGTGAGAGGAAGAAGAAGAAAAAATTGGCACTGAATGAACTTAAGTTGACCTTTGCTGTACGTATGATCTGCAAGTGCATTCAGTATGAGCATTATTTCACATGCTTGCAGAAATGAGAATGTGTTGAATGGCAAATTAAACTCGGCAAAAATGACATCTGGATATATTTCTGGTATTTGTTCCACACCTGACACTGGCTCAGAATTATTTGGAGAATAGGAATTTGTCGTGAACAACCTTCCTTGGGGTGCAAAATTAGATATTTCAATCATTACTATGTTCCAATATGTTTTGTTTTTGGTGATGAATATTTAATGTAATTCTGGTGAATCCTACCATAATTCTAACACAGTGGAACAAAAGCAACTAACTATGTTATTTTATCATAGATCTAGTTGACATTACCTTTTTGTTTTGTTCTTTAACACACTTTGAAGTACATCAGCAAGTATTCAGATCACTTCTTTGGTAATAGAAGCACATAAGAAATTGACAAATTGAACTTGCCACTGATTGCAATGACCAGAGCTCGAAAGAATTTGGCTAAATTCTAGAATTGAGAATCAAAAGCTGAGTTATCGAAGATGTCCGACCAAGGTAAAGGTAAGAGCATTACTGTTTGCAAATAGAATGGAAAGTCGAGCACTTGCGCTTGATAAATTGACAATTTTGGGGACGTCATCGAGTAAAACAAGACCGGTGATATTTTGGGACCTTTTATGATGAGATTGTTAGACATGATTAAGTTGTATTGTCAACAAGCATTTGCGTGTAATTTTTGTCATTGATCAGCAGAACAATCACAAGTTGGCTCAAATCAAAAATACCAAAACAGCTTACTTGTCTAAAAAGATTGTGCACAAGGTCCTCATTGGACAGGAATCATTAGCCCAAGATTGTTACTCTGAAATCAGGTTTATTTCTGAACTCAAGAAGATTCTATTCTTAATTTGACTGATAACTATCATTATTCTTTTCATGATG
>JALLAY010001142.1:0-11349 GCA_036939635.1 Cyclotella baltica
ATCAACACAGGTGGAACTGCTAGGGGGTGCATGAAAAAAAAGTAACTCAGCTCATGAATCCATGATATTCAGTTACGATGTCCCTGTGACACGAGACAGACAATCAAATTGGAGAACATCATCAAGGTCCTGGAACATGTCAGTGGCATTTCTACCTAAGCTCATTAAGAAACCGCTTTGGCAAATTTTTAGTGAACTATAGTACTAGGAAGATTCTTAGGCTCAGGCAACAATTGACAATTAGTACAACATGCAATACAGCCAACAATGATGCCCCACAGGAGTAAGTGTGTTGTAAAAGTTATTTGTGGAGAGAAGCATCAGGGATATCCAAATCCTCTTAACAAAGTGGCCAATAATGACAATGAGAAGAAGACGCAAAAGTCTGACAAATGAGTTAGCAATTAGTTAGAGCTGTAGTAAAATGAATTGCAAGACATGATAATAGTCTCACAATTCAACAATAATCCAGTGATTCATTTAATTGTTCTGCTAATTGCTGTAAGTTGCTGATCATTGATCATTGCTGAGTTGGTTCCATTGCCTACTGTGTTTTGTATAAGAACCCCAAGGAACACTCTTTACAACCCACAAATGAAGCAGAGTATATTGATGTGTCTGTATCACAATGATATGTTATCCCTATGATTTAATTACTTATTGAAAAGTGTGAACATTAGCACAAGGTGTTATGCACTCATCTGATAACTTGCTGTAAAGAAATTTGAAAATAATGCAGGTGCTCTTGATTGTAAGACTCCCACAAATATTTGTACATGTATCAAGCACATCAATATATGTGATCATCACTTGAACTTGCAAGACTCCGATACCTTTGTGCATGTACTAAGCACATAATATACGTGATAATCCATCTCTTCTGTGAACATTTACTCACTGGAATCATCAATTTGTTTCCAGTTGGAGTTAATCATCAATTTACGGATGCTTTAACCAAACTATTGAATAAAATTGAATTTTGTAAGCACCATCAGTTCAGCACTTAATAGCCTCTCACAAGCCATTCTGAGAGAGAGATAGATCTTTCAAGAAGTCCATTCTCTTTATGTCATCAAGGAGGTTTTTTGACTTTGTCTTTCCGTTCTTACATATTTATTACAATATTGCCACATTGAATGGTAGAACTAGTTAAGTCGGCCATTGTTGAAACCTAATCGATTAGTTCACCACAATGGTTCGCCCTTGGGCTACGATCACGGAAGCTGCAATGCTTTCGTGAGCTAGTTTTGTTGAAACCGACTGAACTAATCGATTAGTACAGTCGGTTTCAACACAATCCTCAAGTTGTAACCTACAGAGGAATTCGATCAAGACAAAGAGAAATTCTTAGAGTGATGTCACTCTGTTAAGAAACAGTACTTGGGTGCATGTCTGTACATTTGAGTTCACTTTCTACAAATTTTAGTTAGATCTGTAAAGCTCACATTCTAATTTCCGCAATTGGACAGTGTGAACTTCGTAATTTCAATTGACAATAAACCACAAAGTGATTGAGAGTTAGTGAAACATTCTAACATGTGTGGTGTGGTGAATGAGATATGTCTATTGTTGCGATAGTTGCCAAAAATGCAGTATTTGATAAGTGATTTGCTGGAGCTCCGACTCCTAGGTGATGGGCACGATTGGAGGTGTTTTTGGTTCTGTGAGTCCTCTACTGGAGTGAGTCAAACTATGCACAATCTGTGTGCTAAAAGTGTGGATGCAGGATTGTATCCTCGTCAGATATTTTATGAGGGCAAGTAATCTGAAATCCTCACAATCCTTGTGGTAAAATCCTGGAGAATTTCAGCAGATTTCAGCCTAACTAGGTAGTATCTTTGAACAACTTGTCCTAGAAGAAGGGGGAAATGGTCCTTAATTTTTAGGAAGCCATATGTACTAAAGAAAATTGCTGTACACCCAAAAATGTACAAATGATGCAAGTTAGACAGCCAATGTTGCCTCCTATAAGTAAGATTACAGGGCTACATTCCACATCAACAAAAAGAGAACCCTAGGCTTCATCAATCATCTTCCATTTTTCATTACGATTTTAACAACATGAAGCCAACAGATTTGTAACGTAAATGAAATCCTTTCCAATCAGAAACAAAATGAACCTGTGGAATTTCTCCGTGCTGCTAACACTGTGCCAGTTCGCCAAAGCCGACAAACCACGCGGCGATCTCTTTCCTGAATGTTTCAAATGGGCCGAACGTGGCGATTGCGGCGCTGGTGGAAGACCATAGTGAGTTGCTTGACTGCTATCTCAGTGCGTGACTGTGCGTGAATAGTGTATTCATAAAAGTTCTAACTTGGTACTTCATCTTTATGTTTGTATCCCCAGCTTTATGCAACAAAACTGCCCGGAATCATGTCATGCCCATGCAAAACCACCAGATATCCGTCATGTCCCTGACGATAAAGAAGAGTTCTTTGAAATGAGTGCCAAAGATTCTAGGGGGAAAACGGTCTCGCTTGAAAATTTTGAGGGTTATGTCACTGTTGTTGTTAATGGTGCGTGTCAACGATTTGTTTAAGGCCTTTTTCTTCAACCTCACTTAAAACAAACTCTCTAAACTTTCCGAAAATAATCATCATACAATAGGTGCAAGAGTTTGCGGTAAGAGTTTGCTTGATATTTTCAATGTTGCCCACTCATAAGTAATGCATAAAGAACTGAAATATCTACAATATGTTGACAGACTACAGTGAAATCTTCTACGACACCCTTGAACACATGCACTCAGTCTATCCCTACGCCCTAGAAATCCTAGCCTTTCCCTTCAACCATCCCAACATCACCACAACTTCATGTATGGACGATCTCCAAGCCCTCGAAAAACGCCCCAATCGAAAAATTCACGTCATGGAACCCATTGAAATTAACGGACCAAAAACCCATCCTGTATTCAAGTATCTGAAAGATTTATTTGATATTGAGGATTTGGACCCGAATTTTGCACATTATTTCTTTGTCAATCCAGATGGGAATTTGATTGAGTTGCATTATGGGGCGAGTTATAATGCATTGAAGAGGTTTATTGAGAAGCATGTAAAAGAGGATTTAAATGTGGAGAAGAACTATAAGTGGGAGTTGTAAGAGCACGGTATCTATTGAGATTGGCAGGGATATTGATAGTACTTGAATGATTGGTTAAGGTTGAGAGATGTGACCGAAATTAAAATTGTGTACTTTCTTCAGGTGAAAAATCAGATTGGTTTTCTGTAGATTAAGTTGGATTAAGAGTGATATGTTCAAATAAACTTCTCTACATTTCAATGTTCTTGTAGTTTTCCAAGTCGAACTTAATCCACTGAAAAGTTACTATTACAACAATGGTTGATTAGGTGCTCCAAGTCCAGGCTAGAATCGAGAAAATCACAGTCAGAATGCCTTACTTCCAATCATGACAACTTGTTGAGGCACACATAGATAAGCTAGGTATTCATGTTGGGAACATAATCTCTAAAAAATAATGCATCAATTGCATTTCTTGATGATACACCCAGAATCCAGAATAGTAAAAATTCGAAGAGACAGACACACCAGGCAATGAGAAAAAGAATGGCCAACTATAAATTGATTTGTTAATTTTCTTTCATTTCAATAAACATGTGGTTCTCATTGATACATCTAACCAAAAATTTTACACATGTTGTTGAACACTATCAGAGAAGAAATCAAGCATGTCTGGGCTACCGGTGTTAGAAGGTTTTCAGTTATCTTAGGGTGATTGACTAATAGGTTTAAGTTTAAGTGTTAGATAGCGGAATTCAATCCCACGAAAGCGTCCTGTCAGAGTATCCCCGTGAGTTGTGTCTCGTATGTCTTGCGATTCAAGATAGTCTATCATTTCCTAGAGATAATCAGCTCATAATTTCAAAATTACACTCATGAGTATTACTGATGTACTGCAATCAGAAACCTTTCAGCATTCTTTGAGAAACTTCTGTAAGGAGGTTTTAATTGTGGTGACAAAGACGATAAAAAGAAATAACAACACATCATGGTCATGCAGATAATTGGATAGACTAAATAATATTGACAACAAAGCTAGCGAATTGATTTCAATGTGTCGGATCAAAGAGAAGGTGCCAGACAAGTCCCAGATGAGATGGGAGCTGGTCTGGCCAAGATGAATTAACACGAGCACGTGTGCGGATGAGAGAGAGGCTATGAAAATGTGAATAATCATGGAATCAGTGGGAAATGGTATAGTGATGCATTCGGTGATTAGGGTGCAAGCAAAGAATGTACCCAAGATGGGTAGTGATGATGCAGACAAGACCACCATGCAAAATAGAATAGTCTCAGAGGTACTATTGATTTGTGAAAAGAAATCATGCTAGAATATAACAATGTGGGAATTGTGAAGTACTTATCTGTGGGGTGATACCTAATGATTTTTTTGACATATGTAAAAACATGAGGTTTTTAAAGTTAGTGTTCACACATGACAGAAGAATCATGCAAGACCATAAAATAGACATTGCGCATGCCGGCTGACATGTCCGGATAAGCCACATCCAACATGTAAAGCCAGTGTTATTTGCAACCGGTTACGGCTCAAACAAGCCACGTCCAACATGTAAAATGATGTTAAGTTATCTTTATCTGAATTAAGATTATTAACGTGTCTAAAGTTATGTTGGCTACAATACCAATATGGTAACCATGTTGACGCTAATACTAATAGATGCTAATTCATTGACTGATTTTGATATGTATGATTACATTTAAATCACGGTATATTGAGCACACAGACAGCAAAAACAAAGACACCCTCAAGTAAATCATTCTTCGCGTCAATAACTGCCACAAAATGCAACTCCTTTTGCATCACTTCTATTTCAAGGGAAATAAAGCCATCGAAACAAGTTCACTGTCTGAGGGGTGACGGAGGAACACTGTTGCTGTCTGGCAGTACGTTATGGGTATAAAATATGCTCTCATAGTTAATTCATTGTTCTCACCATGATTATTTGCTGCATGTACCCATTCATTTAGCTAATGAATCGATTGCATCGATACATCCATGGTGAGATTTCAATTAATTTGTTAAAGTAGTAAATTTACATTGACTAAAAATGCTAAACTACATCTTAACGGTACCTCACTAATAAATACTAGTGATTGTTATGAATATTTTTATCCATTACCTATCCGCTAAAAAGAAAGGCAAAAACTGATTCCAGCGTGTCGCTCCTACCAATAATTGTGTCATTTGTTTAAGCCGAATCCCATTTTCGAGTTACAATTCGGAAGTAATTTCTATTCATTTAAGCTGACACCATATCCAATCGCCAATTCTGAAGCCAATCTGTGCCAAAATTTTCAATTCAATCAACACTTCAAATGAAGCTGAGCATCATAATAACAACCAAATCAACACAAAGGATCAGAGCATCAACAACCAAATAATCAACACAAAGGACCCGACGAATGCATAGTTGGTTGTAGGGTCGGAACCATCAAGCAGTTGAGATCTCAATTGGTACGATTCCCAAAAGTCTTTGATGCGAACGCAATTCCATGACATGACCAAGATCAAAAACAACAGTTCGGTTTGAACAATTAAGAGCTAACGAAAATAAACGCTTCCATCTCACAAATAATAACTCAAAGTCAGTCGAC
The DNA here is from genome assembly GCA_036939635.1 of Cyclotella baltica. NCBI lineage: Eukaryota > Bacillariophyta > Thalassiosirophyceae > Thalassiosirales > Thalassiosiraceae > Cyclotella > Cyclotella baltica. Next base: position 5,639 of record JALLAY010001142.1, read on the forward strand.
ACAGCAATAATGACAATCGCAGGAGACCAATCAATATCACCAGAACCCGACAACATCCCCCCACCGGCTCCACGCGCCACAACAGACGCAGCTATACCCGTCCTAAACCCCAACCACGACGAGGATCCAATTGCAATCAAAGAAAAGGCCCCTCCCGAATCACCCCTCTCCCACTACTCTCAACCCCAACCACGCTGCCAATACAACTGCCGCGAATCATGCACGCGCTCCACACTATCAATCATTCTACTGGCCATTGCACTAACCACAGCAGTAGTCACACTGGGAATTTTGTTACCACGTCGAATCGATCCACCACCACCTCCTTCAACAACTGTAAACTACGCCACGGGCGTTTCACTAATCAGCAGCTATGTCGTGAATACACAAGTGCAATCCCGCCTAGCTCGGAGTAATCTAACCATGGAGGTATTGAATGGAATGAACTGCTCCTCTGTTCATGTGGTGACTTTACAGCTTCCTCTCAATACACGAGTTGTCTCGTTAAAAACTAAATCGGATCAGTGCACCACGCATGGAAAAGTTATGGAAATTAAAGAAGCAAGAGAGGAATTTGTCGATCAAACTTCTAATGGATTGGCAGCTGCCTACGTCGAAGTCGGGGATGATTACACATACACTATTCAAGTGGGCATACCTCCATTTGGATCTACAAATGTCGAATTGGTAGTGGAACAATTGCTACAGACCAAACGGGGGGAGGTGGGGTTTGACATACCATTGATCCCGAATGAAGAGGTGGATAGCTTGGTGTTTGATTTGAGTGTGGTGGATGTTGATGGGACTCCGGTGGGGTTTGAGGTTGAGTTGAATTTACCCGAGGTGTCCAATGTTGTCAATGTGACCAATAATGGAACAAAGTTTCATTTGGACTTGCATGATGCAAGACAGCATGATTTACCACACGTTTTGCATGGAAAGTATATACCCCGACAAGTTCCAGAGGATGGATTGCTGTACTTTGACGGTACATGCTTTGAACATTACTTTTTACCTCCTTCATTAAAGCCCATGCCAAGAAATTTTATATTTCTTCTAGATGTATCCGATGACAGTAGACATTACAAAACCAAGTTCAAAAAGACCCGGGAGGCATTGAGTAACTTTATCGACACTTTGGATGATCAAGATGTCTTTTCGATACAAACGTTTGCTCATGAGGGTACCATGGATGTATGGGGTCCCAATCCCGGTAGTGATGATGAAAAAGCCGATGCCAAGAGTTATCTCGATAGTCTTACACCGGGAGAAGATGAATATTGGAACAATTGGGGGACTAATTTACACGCTGCCATATTAGAGGGATTGATACGTGCCAAGGATGATATTAAGGGAAAGAATGATACCGTGTCGATTCTTGTGGTGGTTTCAGACGGGTGGGCTTCACGTGGTGAGACGGATCGAGCCAAGATTGTCAATGATGTGTATGGGTATAATAAAGATGGGGCGGTCAAGATTTTCACGATGGGGTATCAGTATAACGCTGATGTGACGCTGTTGGATGCCATTTCGTTAATGAATGGTGGTATATCGACGACGATTCGAGAGGGTGGAGATGGAGATTTTAGTACTCAAATGACGAGGTTTTTGGAGAGTGAGTTGGGATCCGTCTTGCTTTCGGATATGAATGTTGAGTTTCCTCAGGGTGTTACCGTGGTGGGAGAGACGGAGACACATTATCCGTTGTTGGCTGGGGGGTATGAAGTGATTGTTAGGGGACTCGTGGAAGGTAAAGTGAATTTGAATACGTTTGTGGCCGTGACTAAAGCTTCGACGTTGGAAGAGACTCAGAAATGGACCACGGCTGCTACCAAGTCACCCATCACTGGCAGTTCTTCGCTTTGTTACCAAAGCTATGCTCATGCACGAGTTGCACAACTAGTTCGTTTGCGCGATGCTGCCAACTTTCTAGATGATAATATCATAAAGTCTTTGGTCACTCTCGTCGATCCTAGCTGCAATGAAAAGAAATTTGTAAAGTGTATCGAAAAAGAAGCCATTAGTCTTGCTCTTGATGCTAACATTGTGGCCAAGGGTTTGACGGCCATGGTTACAGTGGATACCGATGAATGCTTGAAGGTTGATGATTCTGCAGAGGTTTGTTATGATGGCACAACTGTGGATCAGCGTGCTTGGGAAAGTACTGTTGAAATGGACAGGAGTTCAAGCTTGATGCACACGTGCTCTTTGGTGGTTTGTTTGTTGTCGATTGCTGCTGTCATGTTTGTTGTCTAATGGGAGAAGAACTCAACTGTTGATTTGTACAGTGTAGTTCAAGTTGTAGTATGATAATGCGACCTAAGGATCGTTTGTTTGAGAATAAGCTTGAAGCAGACTAACGTCATTTCACAATGAATTGATTGGGCTAATGTCGAAATACAAATGCAACTTTGTCTGCTATATTCGCGAAATTAAATAAACGAGGCTGGCACTCAAACAACTTGTCGGGCAATGACGGAGCTGCGACTAAGTGTTTCCAACCAGAATCCCTGCTGAACACACTAGGGACTGAGCGGCAATGACGCCCTAACGGTTGATTTAGCATTTCGGTGGTCCAAAATGGTAACATGGATGTCCACATGGAGGGGAGGAGGCGAACTATATAGAAATACAGAAGACGATCAATTGCTGCTTGAGAATACTACCATCGGAGGAAAGTCATGTGGCTCTACAAGTACATTTATCAAAAAGTATGATAAGCACGAGAATGAGACCCATTTACGTAGCTAATTTTTCAATTAAAATGAAAAATGATTGCTTAATTTTCATCTGGAACAGGTGACGCAGCTTCAATTTCTTCCAAAACGGTCACACATTCCACACGAGAGAGAGTACCACAGCGCCTGGATTTAAGAAACGTTCCCGTAATGCAAACTTCCTCTCCCTCCTTGTTCCAGATGCGCCAAAAACTCCCTTTGTTCCTCTTATAGAAGTCCTCACGCCAATCTTGATTACCCCGGCCTCTTGATGGAACACTGAAAAGGCGTGGGCCAAACACCGAAGGCCTCTCGCATATTTTGCAACTATTCCCTTCACTCATGCCGTAACAGTCACATTCCGGTTCAGACCACTCATTGACATCTCGCCTGTGGTCTCGGTTGTACTCGTCGACGAGGTTTCCATTGGAGTCAACGATGGGGACTAGATAGTAATATTGACGGTGCTCCCCGCGGTATCCGCAAAGCCTGAACACGTTGCTAGTCATGGCCAGCTACTTGGTTTATGGTAAAAGGGGAGATATTCAATCGACAAACGGGGATGCTCAAGATGTTCATGTGAATGGAAAAGATTCATCTTCAACTAGTTTTCATGTGAATAAAAACAACCTCAAGAGGCAAAAGATCTTTTAAAGCTCGCAAAATCTTGGAACTGGAAGCGCGTGAGTGAATGCGAGCCGAGGCGTTGTATTCATTGAATCATAGACCATAGCCTCCACCTGCCTCCACGTCTGACCACTAGAGAGAGGTCGAGGGTGAAGGGTATGGTGAGCACAGGAACACAGTACAGTGAGCATGACAATGCCATCATCTTTTCCCATTTGGCGCTCAGAAAATGGCTTTAAAATAAAATGGTAACCGAATATAAAGACAAAGTATTTACCTTCCCGTTTGACAATAGAAAATGATTGCTTGTAGGTAATCGCAATAGATCGCTCGTAAAACCCCGACGGCTGCCAAGCGGCATAGTAGAACCGAGAACCGCATAGTGTTCTCGTTTTTAACCCCTCTCATCGACCAATGGCGTAATAAGAAATCAACTGACCCGAACATATCCGCCCGCACGTAGCGGCTTGGCTTGTTGCGGTTCTGTTGACACCAAATGGAACACATACAACAGTGTCAATAAAAACAAACAACAATGGACAATGGAAGGAAACTTATTCAAAGCCGAATACTCCAATGTTCAACCGCCCGTCCTCACTGAATACGGAGCTCGTGTTGAGCTAATTAAGAAAGGGTACTGCCCTAACTCCAACTGCGGCTTTCTATTGCGAAAGAAGAAGTTATTGGGAGGGTGGAAGGTGCTGCACGAGAAATGTCCTCATTGTTCACAGCAGCAACAGCAGCTGTTTCAAGAATCGCCGTCGCCATTGACGAATGTAAATGTTCATGCAGCAGTGCCGTCATCATCAAATAATGACCTACATTCCGCTGTTACACTGCCACCATCAGCACCTCTGCCGTCATCATTAAACAATGGAAGTTTAGAACAATACAGAAGGGTTGCATAATTTGTGTCCTACCAGTCTCAGCTGACACCTGACAACAAACTAACCAACCATCATCATGCCAATAGGTTGCCAATTTGTCACCATTTACCGCTCAATCTCCTCCACATCCAATACAAAGCCACATATCATGAGACTATTGAAAAAATATTCACCTTCATCTCTGTATGAAGGTGACATTGAAACGGTTGACATGATCAATGCACCTTTCTCAAATCAGCACAACTTTGCACAACTTTTTTGCCATCAAAAGGAGGCCCCGTTGAAACGATCCTTGTTCAAGTGGATGCATTCAGTCCATCGCTCTCATCATCTGAGGATCATTTTGATTGGATGATGTTGTTGCAATTTACTCCTTGTTTCTCATTCTTATATGACTGCCTGATTGTCGCATTGCCAATATATTGCCAAAATTTGCTTTGGATCTTTGACATAAAAAGAACATGGTATGTCCAAATATGAAGCTTTGATTTGGTACGTTCTCCTTTTTATCTTAATGATTGATGTTGTTGCTATGTTGCTGCTGTTGTTGTCATTCTTTGAAATTGTCTTCTCTGTTGATTTTGTTGCTTGTCCTGATCACTTGTTGTGGTCGTTTGCTATTTTATCAATTGTCGTTTGTTGTTTTGTGTTTTGTTGTTTCTTGCTTGCTTGATGATTGCTGTTGTTCATTGTTGTTTCTGCTCTTGTTATTGATGGTTGTTCTGTGTCTTTGAGGTTGTTGTTAATGTTGATTATTGTTGCAGGTCGATGTTTATACATTATGATGAAAACTGCATTTTGTTTTCGTTATCTTTCGCCTTCTCGATGATTTACAATCTCACCCATCTATTTGTTTGCTGTCAAGGCCAAGCATACCCAGAAGGAGGTAGGTGCAAGGTATGGCTGCCAAGAATCAAAAGGCTACCACTGAGGCTAGAAAGCAGATGGTAAGTGTAGATCAATTTAATACTTTTCATCAGCTTTTATTTGTTCGCCTTCTGTTGTCTGATTCTTAGCTCTGAACAAGACAGCTGTCATCGAGATTAACAGGTACAATGCTGTTGGAATCCATTCATCTCTACTGCTCCCACTATTGTTTTGGTACGTTAAAATTAACTGATTTGTTGACTGTTACTGTTACACCTTATGATAAACACCTTATCCTATTTGGTGTTATTTTAACTTTTTAAGGCAAAGATTTTTGTAGCGATATATGGAGAGATGAGAGGTTCTCTTGGTCATAAGAGACAACAAGACTCTTCAGGTCCGGTTGCGGGTATGAATGGTTATGCCTGGCTTCCAGGCAAAGAGTTTTATATGGTGCAGAAACAGACCATGTGGGTCATCATGGGCTTCTGGGGTTATAAGTAGGAGAACGTCTATCTATTCTTCAGCTAACTACCGTGGTTCACTCACTAATCAGCTCTCAAGAATTTTTGAGCGGCTTAGATTGTGTGATTGTGTGATTTTTTTTTTTTTT
>JALLAY010001143.1:0-11341 GCA_036939635.1 Cyclotella baltica
GGTGACTGTGGAAAGATGGTGGTCTCGTTTATGAGATATATCATCTTTATATCCTGAATTTGTAGTAGCTATTCTTGAGTATGAAATGTTGATGCTTTGGTGCAGTATAGTAATAAAGATAATAAGTAACAATTCACCAGCACAATTACTGGGTAGATTTTTTACTACAGATACAAGAAACATACTGTTTGAGTCTTTTTCAGGTGTATTTCTAGTTTGTGATTCAACTGGATGTAGACTTAAAATGAAGAGATTGCACTATTCTTTATTTTCATGTAATTTGTTTGTTGATCTCTGATTTTCTCTAAAAGCATGTAAAACTAATTGTAAAAATTAATTGCAGTGGAAAGGAATAAGTAATGACTGGTTAAATTTCCCCGTACCTTACATTTGAAAAATTGCTTCTGGGTAAATACTCATAAAGTGGTGTACCTTAATAAATGACATTGTACAAAAAATGGATACAAGACTCGTTTGGAGTATTGGTAGAAAATTGGAAGAATAGAAAAAAGTAAAAATAAGTCAGGAATATAAATTCATTTTTCTCTCCAAGCCCGTTGTACCAGCAACAATAGCAGGATGGAGAGAAATGAGCAGGGTGTCTACTAAGGTAGCTCCTCTGCAAAGTATTTTCTCACTTCCTCCTCTATGAATTAAGACAGCATTGGCTCTAACTATGAGACTATTGCTTGGACAATGGTTTTTGGGATAGGACTTGGAGTGATTGGATGACTCTCCTCTTGAGCACTTCCCTTTGCCTTTGCCTGAACTTCTTCGACCATTCCTTCCAATCAGTACCTGCCTTTTAGATTTTGGAGCTTGCTAACTGATGTTTGATCCTTTCGTTAGAGTACCGCGGGAGTTAAGATTGAGCGATGGTTCATCATTGGTCACTGCACCAACAGTCTCTTCATTGATTTTATGTGTGCTTGATTATAAGTGTTCACAGCCTGAGCTTCGTTTGCTTTGTGAAGTAGTTCTTTGTTGGTGAGCTTGGCTCATTCATCATCATAACTCATTTTGGGTAACATGAAGGTGAGATTCATAGAGAATTCTTTGTGAAGTATCTTATCATCTTCACTTGCTATAAGATTTATATGCTCACCAATTCTGTGCATGCTAACCCTATCTTCAAAATTTTGAGCTGAGCACTGATGATGGATTATTGGATTCATAGTATGTGAGTGCGGCTTTGAAAGGTACTGCTTTATTGATGAGGTTAAAGGATAGTTTCATTTAAAAGTTCATTCGAGTAGTCCCGGAGATACTGGAGGTCTTAAAAAGATCAAAGATAACTTTGATCACAAAAATCTGAAGTCTCTTCACGCATTCAGATATCTCTAGTTTTACATTAGTAATAATGGTATTGAGTAACAATTCACCAGCACAATTACTGATTAGATTTTTACTGCATCTACAAGGACTATATATGATGTTTCGAGTTTTTTCAGGTGTATTTCAAATTTGTGAGCTAACTGAATGTGAACTTAAAATCAAGAGATTGCACTGTTTCTTTATCTTTCTGTAATTTGCTTGTTGATCTCTGATTTTCTCTAAAAACACATAAACTAAATGAAAGTTCATCACTGGATAAATTGCAGTTAAAGATCTCTGGTACAATTGGATATAGGAATAAGTAATGACTGGTTCAACTTATCCATACCTTCCATTTGAAAATGGCACCTGGCAACATTCCGAGATAAAAAGGGTAAAAAGCTTATTGGGTATACCTTAATGAATGACTTTGTACAAGAAATTGGATACAAAACTCATTATGGATTCTGTAAAATTGTAAGTAATAAATAGAAATGAAGATTGAATTCCTTTTCCTTTCTTTTTATCCTTTCAGTAATTATTCTGGTGAATGTATTCCTTATTACCATTGTTACTACTAAAAATCACTGTATCCTTTGAACAGTGTGTGTGCTGGTTCATTAATATTGTATACAATGGCATTATATGTGGAAGAAAGTATGGACTATGGCAGGAATTGAATCAATTTAATCTTGGCAGGCATATAAGTATGATGTATGTAGTCCCATAATTTATATTAGCATTAAAACAGTGCACAAGTACAATGCACAAACCAATCATTCACTATGCCATACCATACCTGTTGCTGAAAGTCATGAATTCTTTTGGATTTGATCATCTCTCCATTTCTACACATGTCATGGACATTGAGTGAAATGCAGAAGATCAAAGATGCCTGTAACTCTCCTTCATTTTTGTTCTTGTGTTACAAACTCCACACAAGGTGTGGGTGTGGGAAGGGGGTTGTAAAAGGGGCGCCCGTTCAAATTACATGCTTGGGCGTCAAAAGGAATGATTTTCAACGCAGCTCTTCGCCACGACGACCAAATTGTCAAATAAGGCGCCAGTCGATAATCTCGCAATTAAAAAAGCATGTTTATGGTTTTCATCACGGGTGTTACTGGTCACTCATTGAATTGGTCAAATGAAGTAGTGCACTGAAAAGAGATTCTTTACAAGTACAGTCATGGTCAGAGAGTGCGCGTGAGACTCTGAGTCAGAAAATGAGGGGGTCACCATTCACCAATGGCACAATCAAAATGTAATTTGATCAAATTCATGAAACATACTACATATACTTCATGGTCAAGATTTTCATAAGAACTGGAGCATTCATATTTATTTCTGTTTTTACTCTTAACATACCTTCAGTATGTTCTTTTTGAAAAACTAAAATTTTTGATAATGTATCAAGTTCTCCATCATTGTCAACGTCGGAATGGTCCAAAAAACTACAATCTGTTTGAAAGTCTGTGCAAAAAATGCCAGACTTGCATTTAAGACATCACATCAATATTGCCGTACAATTATATCAGAATTTTGTGTCATGAGTACAGCCCAAGGCTGATTGTTTACCAATCTAAAAGGCCAGCACTGACACTAAAATGTTTTGAACTGATTGGTGTTGAATCTGTCACAAGTCAGCAGTCACTTGAAACAGATACCCCACGTCAGTAAAACTTACGTATAGTATGATCAGTTCCAGGTGGAACTGACTCAGTAGCAAGAGACCTATCATGTCTATCTATTTAAATGTAATGAGCTAAATTTAACCTCTACAGTGGAACCCTTTGTTCCTGAGTAAGCCATTGCTAAATAAATCAACTTTAGACTGGTTTCTCAAAAGTATCCAAGTATCAGGAATATTGCTTCTAGAAAAGAATACTGGCAATTGAATGTCCTAATGGCATTATTTAGTATACTTAGAGTGTGAATCTTGGAAGAGATATCAATGAATGCCCAAGTCGTCATCACATTCAGTTAGTCCTGTGAATCATATGGGGTAAAGTACTGTATCGTTTGATCAATCTTTAGCTCTGCGGTCTCTGAATTCGTGGTTGGTGTAGCCATATCTATCACCTGCACAGTCCAGAGTGCTTGTCCTTGTTGCCAATATTAGTGAAAGAAACTCTTGTCTTTGAGTTGTTTGTCTTGTTGCTAATGCTAATGCTTGGTTTGTTAGACCATTCTTTGAGGAGAAGATAACACAGGCGTGGTGACTGTGGAAAGATGGTGGTCTCGTTTATGAGATATATCATCTTTATATCCTTGATAGTCTTCTCATATGTACCATAGCTTTATCTGATTTGAGGAGTAATGAATACCTGGTATCCATCCTTGACCCTCAATCATTGGTGCTTTGTTTTTATTTATCTTGGAGCTTAGGTACAACCTTTTACTTTACCTTCACGGTGGCTATCAGTCCTCTAGGTAAGTATGAACATCAATTTCTGACCCTAACATGGGATGTTTTCTACTTGACCTTAATTTAACTTAATAAAATCTTTTTATAGATAGAATATAGCTGAAATTGGTTCTTGGTGGTATTCTGAAGCAGCTCAATGAGGTTTGGTTGATTCTCATCAGTAAAAATGGTCTTCCGTCTGTTATGTTACTCCATAATGATTTGATATCATAATCCATTTGTCCAAGAAATAGTGATAATACCTACTTCTTTAGTTACAGGCACCTCCACAGAACTGTTTTCTACTGAAAAAAGTCGCTGTGGCCAATCCGTGCCTTTTTCAAATAACAATGACTGCCACAGCTGTAGTTAAACTGACTTCTTGGTGAGTCAAGTATTTGGTCAATTAACTTGCTATACTCTATCTTATTGATGATGCTAATTGTCCCGTTTTTGGGGAAGCTATCTGTATTGGGTTCGTCATAGTTAACATCAGCACTTGTTTTGATTCTATCTAAAACTTAGAGGCCCCCTCTGTCCAATGTAAAGCTTCTTTGTGTCTAGACTTCTAGTATTTCGAGAGTGTGGATGACATAAATTATTTCAAGTCTCAAGGTAATACAATCTTGGATTTATACCTATATTTAATGTGATATGATTCTGATCATTCTCTGTGTTCTACCTATAACCATGCTATTTCTTTGTTCGTCTCATTTGTATGAACAACTTGTGTTTTGAATCTTGCCCATCTGCAATTTAGGTGGAGCCATGGAGATGGAAGAGATGCACCAACCATCACAGATGAACTTTCTCGATTGTGGTTGCTACAACGCCTCACTAGTGACATCAGCTAGCTGTTGGTTGTCCATCACAATTGTTTTGGCCTTCTTTTTGCAGCATTTATGGCTGGGAAGAGTGGTCAGGGGTTATATCATTTCAACAGTACTAACAGGGATGGCTCTTCACATTCCTTGAGGATTGGCTTTGGTAGTTTTGCAGCAGCTCTGGTACATTTTTACCAACATTCTTTTTGTGATGTTAGTTGAGGAAGAAAGTTCAATATTAACCATTACATTTTTGAGGGTCCTCTTTTGAATGGTAGCCTCGGATTTAGCCCACCATCCATTCTTGACATCAATATTGAATACTACAAGGGTAAGGCACATGGATGTACCCAGAACATGGTACCAAGAAAAAATCTATTGAGCGTACTTTGAGTCCTCCATCTAAACTATGCAGCCACCCCAAAAAAATGCCAATAATCATACATAGTAAGCAAGATGAAATTTTTAAGTATTTAACTTTTCCATTGCAGTAATCCAATAACCAATAATCACATCCCCCAAAACCAATTATTGAAAAGTTAAGCATCACCCGCCACCACTACATATTAAACCATCAATAGCAAAACAACCTTGATTATTTGTTAGAACCTGTTCCAATGATTGAGCATATTAAGAAGACAATATGTGGTCAGTTGTAACAATAGTATGAAGAATGTTTGAAAAATATCCCGAATAAGAAGTGAGTTGGGATCATCAGATTCTGGAGTTCTTTTTCTTCTTCCTATCATCCTTCAATTCTGGTAATTCAATTTTCATATCTCCATAATTCTTGGGGTGTTTGGGCATTTCTTCATAAGAATTATTTAAGGATGCGGATGATATGGCGTAATCCTTGGGCCTCTTGATGTTGTCGTTCCACCATTGACTAATTTCAGAAGATGCAGATGTGATAGAAGCCTGACTGGAGGTTTGAACGGCCGTCTTGGTTCGGTTAGGTGGATCTTCATTTAGCAGTGATCGTAGCAAGGACTTTCTTTTCGGAGGTTTTGGTGTGGTTTCGTGCTCAAGGTCTGACCCAGTCCTGTCCAATACTTTTGGATGGTTGGGTAACTTAGTGTTGGGAGGAGGACGTACTCTCTTCTCATTGTACCAAGTACCTTCCTCTGGGGGTTGGTCTGAGTCGGGATAGGATGCATTGGGTGCTTTCTCATCACGTATGACAGGTGGTTTATTGGTTTTGAGCTCAGCACCAGTTCTATCAAATACCTTCGGTCTTTCAGGTGAATCAGAGTTGGGTATTGGTCGAACTCTCTTCTCGTCATACCAAATGCCACTGTCATCTGCTGGAGGTGGTGAATCAGAAGAGGCTTTAGAAGACTGGCGTTTCTGTTGTGCTCCAGTTCTATCTGACACCATTGGACGCTCTGGTGACTCTGAGTTCGGTACAGGCCTTACTCTCTTTTCATCATACCAAACTTCCTCTGTTGCATTAGGTTCAGGATCAGATTCTTTAACAGACCGTCGTTGTTGCTGCGGAACACCCGTTCGATCCACCACCATCGGCCGCGGTTGAGACTCTGTACTAGGTATTGGTCGTACCCTCTGCTCGTCATACCAAACTCCTTCTGATGCACTAGCTTCAGGATCAGATTCTTTAACAGACCGTCGTTGAGGTTGCGCTCCAGTTCTGTCTACCACTGTTGGCCGCGGTTCAGACTCTGCATCAGGTATCGGTCGTACCCTCTTTTCATCATACCAAACTCCCTCAGGTTCTGGCTCAGATTCTTTAACAGACCGTCGTTGAGGTTGTGCTCCTGTTCGATCCACCACCATCGGCCTCGGTCGAGACTCTGCACTAGGCACAGGACGCACTCTCTTTTCATTATACCAACCTCTTTGCAACTTGCGTTCCGAAACAGATGTTCTACTAGCATCACCTATGTATCTGTCCACAGGTTCGTATTCCGGAGCAGAGGAGGATGGAACTGGTCGTTGTCGTTTTTCGGTACGCCAATGTTTTTCTTCTTGCCATTCGGACTTTCGATTGAGTTCTTTTTCGGTCTTGGTTTGTTTGAGTGAGGTGGCGTATTGAATGAATGAGTCTTTGGTTTTGAGTGGCTGTGTTGCCTTTTGCTGCTGCTGCTTCTTCTTCTGATCAGGACTGTTATTAGATGTAACTAACTCTTCATGTTGCTCATGAACCAATTTGTGGTCATTTGTGGTGACATCTGTCTCTGAAGCATCTGGTTTATGCAACACACCTGTTGCTTCCAAGTTCACAGCATTTACGTCATGACTATCATCTTCCACCAAAACCTTTTCACCAATCTCCCTCTCAACCCTCCCCAAAGCCTCCATCCACCCCCTCACAGAATCTGATCTCCACCTCCCACTCATCTCGTCAACATCACCCTCTTCACTAGCAATATCAAATCCGTCAACATCACGTTCATCAAAATCAAAAGTCTCACCTTTACCCAATCCCTCCAAATAGCCATTACTACTCCCATTCCCAATCCGTCCACTCTTTAAAGCCTCCTCTCTCCTTTTGGCCTGACGTTCCGAAATGGAAGCTTGGAGTTTATCACGATATTCTTGGGGTGACATGGATTCCATTCCGGGGATTAAGTAGGTGTTGGTCGTGCCGGCGGCTAGGCCGTATCCGCCTTTGAAGGGGGGATGGTCTGAGGCTGATAGGTCGGTTGGTTGTGGCTGGGCTTGTGGTGGTGGTGGAGTTACAGCTTGTGGAGGTGGCGGTGGTGTAGTTACTGGGGGAGGAGGGGTTACAGCTTGTGGAGGAGGTGTGGTTACTTGGGGAGGTGGTGGAGTGGCCTTAATGGTGTGTGTGGTGCTTCCACTTGGATTGGAATTTACCGCTGCCGACGATGAGCCTTCAGAATTCACACAATGGTAAAAAAGAGACACCAAATCAGATGCATTGATGAATTGTAAATACAAAGGCCTGTGTAAGAAACAGGACAGCTTAGAATAACTTGGTCAGAACACAAGGAATCTCACCTTGACCTTGACCAGTAGAAGCATAACTCTCTGCAATTTTCTTCTTCATCCCCTCTGGATCCTTCAAGTAAGCACTGTTACAATAACATATCACGTATAAAATCAGTAAATGGCATCAATACAACAAAAAGCAACAAACATAAATTGACATCAATGCCTATCAACAGCCTTCAACAACACAAAAGAACTCACCTCATCTCCCCCAAAATCCTACAACTCTCACCCTCCATTTCCTCCACCTCCTGTAAACTCAAACTCCCTCGTCCGCCCTTGACCCTCTTTTCCAACTTTAATAAAATTGATTGATAATCATTATAAATTTCAGGTGAGAATAATTTGGGTATTTCATCTTCGGCTTCGGCTGAGAGGGAAGAGTGTTTTGAGATAATGTCGGTGGGGGTTAGTACTTTCTTTGCTGCTAGTGTGGTGCTGGTGGTGGTGATGGGTGTGAATGTGGTGAGGCGGACGGATGTGGTGTGGTGGGATGGTGTAAAGGATGAAGTGTTGGTTACGAGGAGGAAGGTTAGGGCTGTAGTGAGTTTCATTGTAAGTTGCGCTTTAGTTTTGGTTTATTATTTTTCGATGGAGTGGAGATGATTGACTTGTTTTGGCGGAAAGTGTTTGTTTATTACGTAGCTGTCGCGAAGTGAGGAAGTTATTAGGTAGACGGACGAGAACATGGTTGTTTCGTTTTCGTTTTTCTTGGTTGGCGGTGGCGGTGAGTTGGTTGATGTCAAGTGATGTCATTGATAGAATTGGCGATTGTTTGAGCGATCTTTTGACGTCACTCTCAAGGCAGAGCAGAGAATAAAACGCTCTACGAAAATAACAGAAAACAGAAGCTCAGAGCGAGGGAAGCCTAAGGTATCAAATTTTTAAGCGTTTTAATCGGTGAAATGCGTTACATAGCATAGAGATTTTTGACAGAAATTCTACTGGATGCAACAGACAGTGCAAGGGGAATCAAAGGGCCATAGTATATTAGTACGAACATCATTAGTTGTGTTGTCGAAGATGGATGTCCTATTATTAGCAGCCCTTACCTGTTTAAAATATCGCATCTCTAAATTTGAGATTTGTCTACTGTTCTAAAGCATCTTACTTGGGTATATTTTTCTACAGACCATTCGAGAACTCAGCTTCACTACCATTGATGAGTTATATTTTACCCACTTCAGAGAAAGGTGGTTTCAGAGAAAGAAACATTTGATTCTGTCTGCGTAGTATTGGTGATCAAAGCTTAGGGAAAGTGAGACCATGACATTGCTTGAAAGAACGTGTGAGAATAGTGAGAGTGATTACAGAGGTAGTGTCTACGGTTTGAGCTGCAATGTTTTGAGTTAGAGAACTTTAGTGAAAATGGTGTGTATGTGATTATTATGTATGGATTATGAGAAGAACTGCTTCTTATTTTATTTGACTCATGTATTTGGTGGTGCAGACATGACAAACCAATTATACGATTAGTAAGCTACCTAAATGAAAACGATTATCTATACATATCATGCGTTTGAGGTTTATATATGACATTGCCACTATTTAGAAATTTATAATTTCTCCAAAACATTGAGCATTTTTTAATGCAATACCTCTGTTTATAAGTACGGTTATTCTCAATTGTTTTATTCATAGAAATAGTCTTTAAAGTTAAGAAAAATGTTGATCTGTACATTTTGCCTGGATGAGTCAAACGATTTCTCTATGGTGGGTTCTTTAAAACCCTGCATGTTGGAAAAGTTTTTAATTGTGACAGTGAAAGAGGAAGGTTTGAGGATACATACAACAAGTAAACAAATATATAAAGATCTTTGGGGAGCAATTTATCATTATCATTTCTTTATCATTTAAGTTAGAGCTTTTTTAATGCCAAAGATGATGAAAGCTTGTCCAACAGACAGGCTGTCATGTGTGGACTTAGGTAGAACAAATCTTCTGACATGAATTTTTGACAATTCCAAATCAACCTCTATTGGCAGGCATACTTGCGGCACATACAAAGATAACTTTGATAAAATTGAGTTGCTGATGATAAATGAGTTGGCAGGTCATAATTTGATTGTAATTGAACAGTTCTAATGTTATAAGCAATTTGTCATCCAACAAAGCAAGAATGCCATGTACATAGAAATGCTTTTGATTGAATATGGGGAGCCCAGCTAATCATTTGTCAAAGGAAGCATGGTCTCAAATTATACAAAACTGGTTTCCTTCTCACTGCTCCATATTTTTCACTGGCTCCACATTCTGAGTTGGCCCACTCCCTTCAGTCGCTTTCTGCTTCTTTGCTGGACTCTGTGAATGATTCTCATTGTTTTCTTTCCCTGCAGTAGTGGCTTCGGTGTTGCCCTCGGCAGCCCTTTTCTTACCTCCTCCTGATGCCATGTCGCCAACAATTTTGGTAAAGGCAGAAAATCGGGTCTCCTCCAATTTCAGTTCATCTTTCTTCACCTTGATTTCCTTTTCCATCTTAACCCTAACTTGATTGTATACATTCTGTACAACGTCGTCGTCACCCACAGCACTGCACTGATTGTTGAATTGGTCAAAGAGGTATCTAGCATACAACTTCTCACGCTCGGGAAAGTTTTTCACACGTGTGCTGATGTGACCGCCCTTGCCAGAATCGCGTTCACTCTTGTTGTGTGCCGCCGCAATAACATCAGATAAGTTGAACTTGACTATCTTTTTATCGGCCTCAACAGGCGTTAGCATTTCAATCTCATTAGGCTTGAGATACCACTCGGTTTTAGCCGCCGTTTTCCCAATCGTAATATTCTCGATCGAATCGGCAACACCATTGCCACTAGCTGCAATTGCTTTGGAAAGCATGGGCACGAGCTTGGAAGCAAACTGTTTTTTGATCTTTTGAGCTTTTTGGTCCGCCACGTGTTTGTTGTAAGCTTCTTCGCCCATCTCTTCAATCATCTTTGCCTTTTCTGCTTGTTTTTCCTCCTCTACTATGGTAGCCTTTAAAGATGGAAAATAATTCATTGGAGACGGTTAATCAGAAGAGCCGAATAAATACTGTCTGAAACAACACACATCAATGTACGAACCTTGAGTTTAGCCACGTCGCTAAGCTTAACCACAGCATACGAATTACCATGGCATGACCTCCACTGACAGGGGATGCCGGCAGCCATAACTTGCATTTCCGTAAGACCGTACCTTGAGCAGGCGTTCTTGATGCTTGCCGTTTCGCCTGCTGTATTCCAAGCGGTCGTCCCGCCCCGTGGCATTGAGATTAATTTCTTGCGTCCCCACGCCATGCTTTTGTTGATCTATAGCTTATAAATAAGGTGTGGTAGGCAGACAGGAGATCCGAATAGGCAGGTTGCGGTTTTATGTATGGTTAAGAGTTAAGAGGCGTCATTTTGATTTTTGGTCAAGAGACGAAGGTGTATCGCGCTAAATTTCACTGTGTTCCATCAATTTAAGCGCTTAAATTTTAATATTGCTGTGAGATTTACAACCAACAATGAAGAAAAAACTCGTAAAATACCTTTCCATTGGCTTAAATAACGTTTGTGGAAAAGTGAAGTAAAAACAAAAAAAAACGAATCCAAGGCAACTATGATTGTATGATGTTGCCTGACAGATATAATACCTGCTACTACACACATTAATCCACTCTTCAGATTTCTCAGAGTGACTTAATAATGTGTGATGCCGTGACTTGTTCTCTTGGTTATTTTGTGATGATGATATCGTCTAGAGGGCGCACACCCAAAAAGTCGAGCTACGAGCTCTCTATTTTTCAATTTATCGACATGTATCTTTTTTCTACTAGGAATTAGTACTAACCTGACAAATGCATCTT
>JALLAY010001144.1:0-11339 GCA_036939635.1 Cyclotella baltica
CGTGATCCTTGCTTTCAATAAAATCAAACCGACAGTAGTAAGTGCCAGTGTCTCTGTCATTTGTCTCGTTGTCTAATTCAAAAATCTGCACTGACGTAGGCGGAACAGGGGGGGTGGATGATTCGTGGAGTGTCGGGTTCGTTGGTTTGGGTGGTTTCAGATTACGGGTTGTGGCACTACGCCGCGAAGGCCGAGGGGTCACAAGATTCGCTGGGTGAGCCGTCAGTACAGGGGGATTCACAACTGGAGCCGTCAGTGCAGGGATATTTGTCATTGTAGCTGTCGGTGCACGGTGATTTGCAATTGGAGCCGTCAGAGCCGTCGGCGCATGGGCGTTTGGATTATTGGATTGCTCAATCCGACGCAGTTCATCTTGTACAACTTTGGATGAGTGGGTACTGACCTCTGAGATGCATATCTTTCTCGGCAATGCTATCAAATTCTTGCTGTGTCTTTGTCCAGTTTGACTCATCAAAATAGATGTCGATTCTCATGTGTCCTTGGTCTTTCAACCTGTTCTTTTGGAGTTGATTGAATGTTTCTAACCCAACAAACACAGTGCCGTTTCTGCTTTTCACTTTTCCACCTAAGCCGCGAGGAACGAAAGCAAAAAACCATGATTACACAGGGCAACAACTACCAATGTTCGACTTTCACGGTGTGTTAGAGGGACCTTCCAACAGACAAAGAGTGCCTTTGCTTCCCACCAATTCCCCGGGTAGGAGCCTCTCACAATCCACCGATCCATCGTTACTTTCCTTGCAATGACATCGATATTCAGTATTCAGTTTTCAAAAAAAGTTTTCATTTTTGAAACATTCCAAGCACAAACTCGACTCGTCAATGAATTGAATTCAACTCAATAATCAATCGGTCAGGGAAACAATCGGTAAGTCAATGAAATGAAATCAAATCAACAATCAATCGGTCAGGAAACAATCTTTGCTACAGTCGGGAACAATCTTTGCTATTGTCGGGAACAATCTTTGCTACGGTCGGGAACAATCTTTGCTACGGTTGTGAACAATCTTTGCTACGGTCGGGACAGGATCTTTGCTGAAACGGAAAACAATCTTTGCTACAACAGAATACAATCATTGTTCTACAGTTGGGATCTAACGATCTTTGCTAAAGTTAGGATCTAACAATCTTTTTCTTTTCACTCTCCTTTGACGAAGAAGCATACAAGAACAAACAAATGACTCGGCTCACGCTGTGAATGGTGGCGAAGAGATGCTGACAGGCGACCCATTCTTTGGCAACTCAGGCAAGCTCCTTTTCTTTCTCCGCAAGAGCTAGATTGGCTTTAGCCAGGTCCATTTTTATGGAGGCAGTTCAACCCATTGCTGCACCGAGAGATGTCTCCGATCTTACTGAGCTTGCACAAGAGGAATCACCATCACCTGTAAGGCCCAAGGCACCTGAGTTTACATCATCACACGTCGCTTCTGGCTTGTAGTTTAGCTGCTTGAGTAGAGATGTCCTGCTTTCATCAGACTCAAAAGTAAATTCATACTTCTTAAATGATTCATGTAAAGGTTCCATCTCTGCGTGTTCTTCCAGATACGCATCCGCAGTGGTCAAATACTTGGATTTTACCTACTTCTGAATAGGATCATAGTCCGATTTGTCCGCTGTTGCTGCAAAGTTAAAATAAAAGGAGTTCATAAGCCTTTTGACAGTGCCTTCATGAAAACGTGTTTCGCTGTTAATAACCGGTACCTGTTGCATCTTAACTTTAACTTCAAGACCATAGTTGTTCATAGAAGATACATTAATGGTAGTGGATGCAGCTTGATATGCCATGCTGATTCTACCCTTTTTATGGTAAGTTTGCACCGCGAGATACTCTTTCTGCCAGCCTTCATGATTTCGTGGTATACAAGTGTGCTTGCGGACCAAACACCTTGCAGATTAGTTGACTGCATTGAAAAAATCAAGAAGCGGCGGGTCACGATACATCCATCCTTCTTCGCTCGTCTCAATGTAGTAGAAAGTGAGGCGTTCTCTTTCTTTGTCAGACAGAGCTAACTCCTTCAGCTTCTTGAGCGCAACATGACAGAAGTATCTTGTACGTTGTTGGCCCCTGTTCTGCAGTACATTATCTGCTTCTTCTCTATCTTCTCGCAGTAGTGTCTGTCCAACTCCAACTGGACATAAACCCTTATTCACTCCAATGAGAGCTTGTCGTGAAGTAGAATCCCAACATTGAATGGTCTCACAAGATGTTCGTATCTTGTGTTTCCGAGCAAGTGGAATGTCTAGTCCTTCTATTGTTTTCTCCCATAGTGCCAGTGGTAGTTGTGTTTTGTCTTTAATCACAATGAAGATTGCCGTAGGTCCCTTGGCTTTCTATGCCTTTTTACTCTTCTTCTTGGACTTCTTGCAACCAGAGTGCTGATAACCACTCCTCTAACCGGTTAGACGAGTGGTTATCAGCACAGAGTTCTGCTTATTCTTGCTTGAATCTTGATGTGCCTTGATTCTTGCCTTGAGGATCTTTGCGTTGATTGAATCTGTGCTTAGGATATACTTGTTGGTGTTGGTTATATCCATGTACCTGTTCATTAGAAAGAAGTCAGGACCTGGGTAGTTACGGTCTGTAGGGGATTTGAGCGGCATCAATTTTCCCAAAACAAACTGTATGTGAGGCATGATCGATGCAGTAGGTTCAATTACAATCAGTTGAACCATAAATGTTCCATCCTTTGGGTCAAGAACTTTAGAAAGCTCTTGGTCCTTCTTTTTCTTGAAGTTTGGAGTGGAAGAAATAATTGGTGTAACTGGCATAACATCTTCAATCGTCTTCTCATTGAGCACAAATGACGTGTCTTCCATGGAGCCATTATCATCACATCTGCCCATCTCATCACTCTCATAATCTACTGCAAAGTACAAGTTAAGAACCTTCCCCTTTCTTTGGATGGTTCTTGAATTTGTTCCTTATTGGAGCCATTTGTCACCCTGTTGCTCTTCCTTGTTTTGGTGCCTTGGCATTGACTTTGACGGCTTAGATCATATCGGCGTTGTTAGTTGAAAGAGAAGATTTGCTGGATGCTCCTATCTTGGGAGTGAAATGATCATTCTTGGTGTCAGCTGTGAGTGTAGACTTTGCACCACACTTTCCTCTATGCCTGCACCCTTTGTCAGATTTTATCTGCGCCGTCTTGGTGCTTTACTTTGATTGTTTTGATTTACTAGACTTCTTCTTAGCTTTTATGCTGGAGTTAGATGAACTGCTGCTAGAAGATGCTGAAGAGTTAGAGGAGGTGTATGAGTTGCTATAACCCAAGGAGGTGTTGAAGCAATCATCCGATGCATATGTCACACCATCACATATTAGTAGTGTGCTGTGTTGATCAGAAGCAGTTGGTGTAGCATCTTGAGCCTCTTCCTCATCATCTTTGTCGGCTAGAACTGAAAACCTAGAACCCTCATCACCCAAGACACTTGCATTTGGGGTATCTCCCTTGCCGGATGGCTTCACTTCACGACCATACTTGCAGTGCACCAAGTTCTATCCCCCCCGTAGCAGCGTTTCTTCAATGGAGATCATATCACCAGCTGCGGTTGCTAGGAATCTACCTTCATCGTTAACATCGACAATCTTGAAGGGACCACTGGAGGTGTCTCCGAACTTCTTCCATTTTTGATCGCCAGTAACAAATAGATCCGTCATCATGTCTGTGATCTCCTTCTCCTTCCAGCTGATGATAGAGTGCGTTAGATCATCAGTGAGGTCAAAGGCGTAGAATCCAATCTTGTGCTGGAATTTCAAGATCTTGTCTTTTAGTGCTGGTGAACCAAAGCTATTCTTGATGGTGAAGTGCTCTCCATTCACATCGAAACAAACCGTGAATGAGCCCTTGTTCGAATGCCCAGCCGCTTGAGTTACATCGTTAAAGTTCTCACACCTCTCTCTCAATTCCTTTACAACAGAAAAGTAATTCAGCTGACGCAAGAACTTGATGGTCTCCTCATCTTTCTCTTCTTTTCCAAAGTGAAAGTTGAAATTTCCTAATGCACTTCATTTTGATCCCCTTCGACACAGAACTTCAAACAGCTTGATCAGACCAGCGTTCACGCCCAATGTGGATCAGTCACAATGGCTTTGGCCTCCTCCGGCGATAGATCTCTTCCCTCCGTTTCCTTGAGTTTTGCATCCAGCGTCCTAATTGGAAATGTTGGATCAGCCCTTGTAGGTCCACTTGGTTTCTCTTGTGAGACATTGGGTGATGCCTCAGCCATATACGCTTACGGCCTGCCCTAATGGGTGAGGTTGGTTTATCGGCCGGTCCAGCCACGGTTCCATCACTCTTGTTACCATCGTTGTTGTCTCTCCCCCGCCGCTGATGTTCATCGACCAACTCTGAATACTTTATACGGCTACTGTTTTCTTGGCTCCAATACCATTGTTGTCCTTAGCTCACTTCGTTACTATGATGGTGCATTCTTATGTCTCATTGTTCTCATCAGTAAGTAACTTGAGTTGCTGATTTGGATGTCTTCTCCCCCATCACTTTTGCAAGACCTTGGCACATGGGTGCTTCAGCAACTGCCCCCCTTGTGATGTTCGTTGTTCTCCTCTTTGTTCTTATCACTTCCTAAGCCTTGTTTGACCTTAGAAGCAAATTATGCTTCTGTTTTTGTACCACCTGAACCTTTAGTACCACCCCCCCTGCCTGTAGCAATCCCCCCTGTCTTCTTGACATTCTCCCATGCTGTAGTCTTGTTATCTTTGTTATTGGATGTCTTCATGCTAAAAGTTGAGTTAGTCAAAGGGTGCTTTCCTCGGCTTTTGACTGACAATCAGTGGTTTGGCTTATCAAAAAACTGGAAAGCAAGTAAGACCTTCTCCCCTTAGTTGCCCTCGATCCTCTTCCTTTTCATGTGTTTCCCTCTATCTATTGACATCAATAATGGCTTAAAAGTTAATCGTTTTCCCATGAGTATGTTGCAATTATTATTATTTCGTCCGTTGAATGTTCAAATATTTATACTTAATGTCCATAGCTGTAGTTTGCCAATTTCCAAACAATTTCAATGCTTCCAACGGGATACCCCCTTTCAACAAGATGATTACCACCTCTGTTGTTGCCTCAGTGGTGCTGTAAACTATTCCATCTTCGGTTTGTAGGCCATTAAAACCACGGTTGCTGCTCAAATTAGGGCGCTCGTCACCCAGTTCAACTCCTACTCTGCTAATTCCTTCGTAGTTCTTAGTATGTTGTGTCATAGTTAGTGCATTTTTAAATTTTTGACTTTCCCATGCGGCAGAAAAGTAAAAAATACGCAAACAATGCTAACAATTGATGAACTCAGCAAAGACATCCCTCCTACTGAAACAGTTAACTCCGACGAGAAGAACGAAGTCGCTGGCACCGAATCTGATAAAGCTGCTACTGAAGATCCACTAAACCCTGTCAACGACAACAACCAACAAAGGACTGACAACACGACCAGAATCTCCTTAGCTGAAGGTACTAACTTCAATGACCAGGAAACTGAGCTACCCCCCATCTCCCCCTATTGAAAACATAAATGTCAATGGCAAGCCCATCCCCCCCAAGATACGGAAGCCTCCCCCCACATCTATTGGCATTGAAGATGCAATTGATGCATTTTCATCTGAGCTAATAAAGCAACAACAAAAATTTCAGGTGAACATCCATTCCATTTTTGTCCCCCCTTCAAAATCATGCTCTCCAAGCTTAAAAAAATGATCGTTTCGTTTGCGTGGAGGCCGATAAAGGAATGGGCTCAACAATGTGAATTCGAGAGACAATAATCAATAAGAGCATCTAGCCAACCAAAATGTCTACCGAAACATCACACATGAAATCCAAAATTTGCTCCATGATCTCCAATGCATGATCTCACCTATTTTGACCGTGCTTGACAGAAATATGGAGACCGAATTGCGGTTTTTAGAGTCACTGTCACTGCAAAGTTCACAAGGATCTAATTGTCCTCTGTTCCATCGTTGCAAAATGTGGGACATGCGTCGAAACTATCAGTAAATGGCTTGATACTGAGTTTCAGAAGTTGATCCCGCAAGTCCCCTGGTCCCCTGGTACATCAAGGATTCTGATACCTTTAGAGCTGAGGTAACTCAACTCAAGATTCCTCCAAATGCAAGACTTACCTCTTTTGACGCAAAACCAATGTACACCAATATTGATATCCCGCATGCAATGCACATTATGTAGCGCTGGTTTGAGTCATACATCCCCAATGTGCCCCGACCAACAATCTCTTACTCCTGCTTCAAATTTGCTTCCAGCCCTTGAAATTTTTATGCGCCATAACATCTTCAAGTATGGCGACTCCTACTTCTTGCAACTTATTGGGACTGTCATGGGAACCTCCTGTGCAATCTTCTTTTGTGAACCTCTACTTTGGTTCTCATTAGAAAGATAGCATCCTTCCTACTTTTCAAGACTTACTGAAGCGCATCCTGTTGTATAGACGCTTCAACGATGATGTGTTTCTAATCTGTCTTGGTGAGTGTGACTCCCATTGGGACTACCTCATTCACGTTTTCAACAGTTTTGGTATTCTCGAG
The DNA here is from genome assembly GCA_036939635.1 of Cyclotella baltica. Lineage (NCBI taxonomy): Eukaryota > Bacillariophyta > Thalassiosirophyceae > Thalassiosirales > Thalassiosiraceae > Cyclotella > Cyclotella baltica. The sequence goes on from JALLAY010001144.1 coordinate 6,566, forward strand.
TGGGAAACGATGATTCCAAGAGCTTCTGTCAATTTCCTTGATCTGACTTTGACGATCAAAGGGAACAAGATTATCTATAGGACCAATCAAAAGCCAAACAACACCTATCTTAATCTTCCACCGCATTCTGCGCATCCTGCATGAATGATTTGTGGAATGATATACGGGCTTCTTGGGACTTACTACTGTCAAAATTCATGGTTCTCCAACTTCGTGACTATTTTTCCAAGTTGCCTTTCCAATGTCATGTCCGACAAGGGTAGGACCCGGCAGTTTTACGTCATGTTTTCTTTTCTGCCTTTAGCAACGAAGCCAGCAGCTTGAGGACCCTGTCCGTCAGTAGCTCATAAAGGCTCTCCTTCCACGTTCAATTTCACCCCAAGGGCATTCTCAGGAGTGAGATTACCACGCTGCGGTGATGAACTAAATGTAATCGGCCATACTAATTTCTTATGATAATACAATTCATATGAAAACATGCGAATCCCATGTTACTATTTTTAAGCATCAATGAAAAGAATTTATGAGGCTACGACAATAGCATACCATTTGGTACAAAAAATTCCCGGTGCTCATTAATTGCAATTACCATCTCCATTGAGATAGGTGGAGTGTGTTTATGCCTTGTCTAAAAATAACAGTCAATTTTAATCCTCTACAAAAACTAGTCATTAAATATAAGTACTTCATAAATTAAAATAAGAAGCAGTTGTTCAACAGCATCTGTGCCCGAGCGGTCTAAGGGGTTCGACTCAAGTTCGAATGTATTCGTACTCGTGGGTTCAAATCCCACCGGATGCATTTTGTTTTTTACATGATTGCTGGGTTGCCCACTGTTGCCCAATACTTTTTCCTCTTCATTTTCAAACCCCACGTTGCCCCACGTCGACTTTTTTCTTTCTATCAAAACTCTTTCACTTCCGCATACAACAAACAACCATGACTCCTTCATCCTCATTACAATAAAATTGTGTGTCAGTTACTCAATTGTCAGTCTGCGTCACAGCGTGACCAAACCGCGTTGTTCAATTCTTGGTAGCATGTAAAAGGAAGCAGAAGGCTAGTCGAAGACATCACCAAGGCACTTAGTAATAAGTCATTTCCTTCTAATCAATCAACTGTCAGTCCAAATAAGCATTGTCAGTTGCCCAGACACAAAAGATTACAAATAGGACAGTTATGCAACGTTGACAAATAGAATTTCAGATTATACCCATGTTCTGATTCGTACGATGGAATCGCCCTGAATTATTGGCAGTGTGCATGAGCAGCGTGTGACATACACGTCTTTTCTTTCGTATCGGCAGCTGGATTTGTATGGATCGAATCAGTACGCGGTTGGAAGTGCGAAAAAGGCAGAGGTTGTTTTGATTAAGTTAGCTTATTGATGGTTGTTGGAGAGAATACGACAAGGTACGAGAGGGGTGACATAAGGCTCATGATTGACTGGATGTGAAATGTGAGGCAATCTATCTCTGCTTTTGTAAATGCCACACTAGTGCTGGATTTGAACAGACCGAGATTTCTTCTACGAGCCACCGTGGCGCGTCCCAGTAGGAGTTTAAGTGGTAAGTATTCAGATGTTGACATTTCATTCTGGAGGCTGCTCGCAAACATGCTCTCCACCCTGTCGAGCGACGAGATATGATGATGATCTGGTTCGACGTTGACGATTGACGAGAGACAAATGAATGATGACTTGGGATTGGTGCACTTGCTACCTTCAATAATAAATCACTGTTTAAAGATACAAAGCTATCTGAATGAAAAAACTCATAAAAGATTTTTCATGTAACAGGTAGTTTCAGAAGTTGGACTCTGCTGGACTGACGCAGACAAGCTGATGCTGACGGTGTCCCATTGCTTGCTATCGCCGTCTCGCTGCTGCGGAGACATAGAACAACCGTGATGGGCCATCACGGATTCTTCTTATCCAGCGCTTTTGGTATCAAGATCCTTTGAATCTCCTATCCTCCGTACTGATATCAGTGTAGATCCATCTAGAATGCTCTTGAGCGAAATAGGCGTGACATGGAAACCAATAGGCAGACATTCCACTATTTCATTACAAACATGCAATACTTAACGAACAACAGGCTTGTACCCGGCAGCTAACATAAAATTTGCTGTAGGTTGTGGTACGGTGCAGTTCTTCCAACCTTGAGACCTGCATCCATTACAAAAAATGATCACTACAGAGCATTCATTGCATCCGATGATCATGAAAGGTGTATATTCTGGGGTTTTCAGAATTAAGGTGTTTAAGCGAAGCTCAAATCTCAACGTGATCAAAGTTGCATGTTGGACCATTCCCGATTAAACTAAATAATGCATTAAATAAACAATATACAACCCCTCTCCACAACCCTAGCACCACACCACTTACAAATCAAACAATACTCCACAAAACCTTCTCACCAGCCCTCAACGGCACCACAACCCCATCACCAAACCCATACTCCTCCGGTACAACCCACTCCTTCTTCTCCAAAACAATCTTTTTCTCATTCCGTTTCAATCCATAAAAATCTGCCCCGTAAAAACTACAAAAAGCCTCCAATTTATCCAAAGCCCCGACCATTTCAAACGCCTCAGCGTACAATTGCACCGCAGCGTGAGCAGTGTATATCCCCGCACAACCGCAGGGACTTATTTTCCTTTCTTTCGCATGGGGTGCTGAATCTGTCCCCAAAAAGAATTTGGGATTACCACTAGTAGCTGCCTTTAGTAATGCCTCACGATGTACCTCTCGTTTCAAGATTGGTAAACAATAAAAATGTGGTTTAAGTCCCCCAACCAAAAGTGAGTTACGATTGTACAATAAATGATGACACGTAATAGTCGCCACTACATTCTCCGGAGCCTCCAATACATACTCCACAGCCTCTTTAGTAGAAATATGCTCCATGACAATTTTCAAATCAGGCACATCGCGAACCAAAGGTTTGATAATTTCTGTAATAAAGGTTGTTTCACGGTCGAAAATGTCGATTGTGGGTGTGGATACTTCGGAATGGATGCAGAGTATCATTCCTAGGGATGCCATTGTTCGGAGTGCTGGGTAGGTTTTTTTGACGTTTGTGACTCCGTGGGCTGAGTTGGTTGTTGCTCCGGCTGGGTAGTACTGGAGTAGTGTGGGTTGTTGAATTAAATGAAGAGGTGATTGTGTTATTGCAAATTAATAAATCAATATTCAGGAAAAACAGATATAGGCAACTACATGCACTCAAATATTTTTCATACCTTACAAGCCTTAATAAACCCCGTAGCATGTGCCTTCCGAATCTCCTCCTCCGTCGTATTATCCGTCAAATAAAGCGTCATTATCGGTTCAAAACTCGTCAAACCCTCCGGCAAACTATTCAAAATATGTTCACGATACCAAGTAGCACGCTCCGTCGTAGTCACGGGTGGTTGTAGGTTGGGCATGGCGAGACATTTTCCAAATTGTTGCGTGGCGTGGAGTAGAACTGAGGAGGTTGAGGGTCCGTCGCGAAAGTGGTGGTGGTAGTCGTCGGGGAGGGTTATGGTTAGGCGTGTTCCTGGTGGGACGGATGATGTCGTCATGGTTGGATTTTATTTTGTGGTTGTTCAAGGTTGTTGAGAGAGGTTGAGAGTTGAGAGGTTTGATGCGGTGCGGTTGATGGCTTGAGGTTGATGTTGATTGACGTACTGATTTTCTAAAGGGCCCAAAAATCTAAAGATTCACGGGTTCAAGTCAAAAGATTCACGGGTAAAATGTCAACTCTTTACCCCGTAAAAGACCCTCATTGTGTCTCGCGCCATTATTCCACACCCATCATTTTCTTCTTCTTCATCGTCTCCGCTTCACTCGTTTCATCACGGCCGCTTCGTCTCACTTTTTCTGCATTGGCCATTCAATTGGCAAAGCAACAGCTTCATTGCAAACGCATCTCCACGACCTCTCAAAACAGCAGCATGATGATCACCACTCACAATCAATCAATAATTCGTTCCAACGTCGACGGCTCATCGTCTCCATCGAATCGTTCTGAGATTGCAATGGCCAAAGACGACGTGCCATCCGATGCAGCTGCTGGAGCAACGACCAACAAGACGTCTCCCAAGGACAAGAAGAAGAAATGGAAAAAGAAGAATTCAGAACGACGTTCTGCCGATGCCATTGAGAAAGCTGCTGATTTGAAGTTTGAAAAATCAAACACAAACGACACTGCAATTCAAGAGAATTTCAAACCCCACGACACTGTATCAGCCACTCAAGAAGCCCTATCCAACCTCAAACTAACTACATCATCCAACGCTGTCAACTCAACTCCGAAAAAATCCACGTCCAAGCTGCTAATTCAAACCACCACGGGACCATCTTCAATTGAATTCAAATCACCCTCCAACAAATCCAGCAACACCAATGGCAGCAACGGCAACGGAACTCCACGATCAACTCCACGCAAATCAAAACGTCGTACCAAAAAGAACAAAAAGAAGGACAGTGGCGATTTTCAAAAAGATTATTCTACGAATGCCGAGGGAGCGGCTATTTTGGCTTCACTGAATAGTGGGTACTATGGCTACGATTCAATGGCATCAAGTGAGCAGTATCAAGACAGGTACCAAGATGGAGTATATGAAGAGGGGTATTATGGATCAGCTGCGGCTGCTGCTGCTGCTTATTATTATCAGCCTGTGCAGCATGTGGTGCAGCAGCAAGGGGTACATCAACAAGCAGTGCAGCAGCAGCAGGCGGTACATCAGCAACAGCCTGTGCAGCAGCAGGATGCCTATCCTATGTACG
>JALLAY010001145.1:0-11335 GCA_036939635.1 Cyclotella baltica
TGCCATCCAAGAAATTGGTTCCGTACCTCCTTACGTCTTCGTTTATGGCGTACGCAACAACGCAGCCGACTTCCCCCTCCCTCAAAACCCTAACAAAGACTGATCCCCCCCTCTCCCTCGCCTGCAAACGAAACACCTCGTCTACAACCTCCTCCATTTCAACGTAAAAGACCCCACATCCTACACGATGAAGGGGGCACTGGCGGACGTCGTCAACATGTAGAAAACAGACTAGGTGGATGTCCGGTTAACGGAAGGCAGGGAGAGATGCAGCCATGGTTCGTTGATTTGTAAATAATAAATTAATTCGTGGAGTGATGTGTGCGCTAAAAATGAAGAAATGAGCACATCTTGCATGAATGAACGGTGAAATCGCGGTTAATGTGGGCTGGGGGAAATATTAAATTTTTGGCTGGCCGCGACAATCCGGAGAATCAAACGACGAATTTCAGAATTCAAGTGTCAGCGAATTTGAAATTTGGAGTTCTGAATTGAAACAGACGCTCCGACGCAGACGCTGTGTCGCATCGCTTTAGTACTAAAAATGACGTCAAATCGTTAAGTAACTACGATTAGCGCTACGTCACTCAAAACAGACTTTTCATGACCAAGTCCAAATGGATTTTCATGATATCCGTTTTGGCGAAAAAACGGGTCTATAAAAACCCATTTGTCACTTGATCTCAAATGTACAGTATCAGGTGTCCTTTCAGTGGATTTCCTAGCTTTTTTATTTTTAGTTGTTTGAGTTGAGATATATGATAATTCTCGTTCCTAATAGTGATAATGGTGTTGTATTGAAATTCAGGGGTATCTAATGTGAAGACTTAATATGCTGATGAATTGTTTTTTCATTCGCAAATTTGCAAGAGATTGAAGCGGCTTGTGCTTGTGGGAGCAGTTTCTCCTATACTATCTCAGTGAAACAATTGTTGGTTTAAAATCTGCTGTTTAATATTAATCTTTGACTGGTTCAACAATTGTATTGTTTCACTCTATTTTTTATGAATTTATTAATTGACTTTGATTTTTATTTTAGTTACTGTCAATTGATGTTTTATCAAGAATCCATCTTTGGTCACCATATGAAACATTATGGTATCTCTTTTTAACTGATGCTACTTAAAGTTATATGGGTGGTCTCCATAGATAATTGGAATACTAGTTATTGGACACAAATGAAACAGAATGGTGGTTCTGTTTAGTTGTAGCACTTTGAGCAACCCCTCCTTCTACAACTGCTCTGGCATATTTTCTCTCCCTGTGTCTTCCAGGTAATGCAACGGCAATATGCACATCCTCTCCTGTTATGATTTGTTCTAATTGGCTCTGGGTCATTCAACTCAGCGTCAATGCAACTCTTGTTGTCGCAAAGATATCCAATCATTACTTCACAGAAGAACATAAATCTCTAAAACTCTGCATGTTCTTGACAGGAGCATCCCAGTTCTCATTCGGGGCGAGGGTTAACGGTCATCTTCTTTTTGTTGTTCATTTGATTGGCCAGATATGTTGATCTTGTGGGAAAGATGGCCTGGCTTTGAAGGATAAAAATAAGGTACAGCCCATACATGATGATTCTCTTTCACCTTAGTTTAATTCAACCACCCCAGCTCTCTTCTTACCCGCTCTCAAAGTAATTTCCTTACTTTCACCATCAAATTCCTCCGCAGTCACAACTGCATTCTCATCCTCCACCTTAACCTCATTCAACTTAGCCCCACCACCCTGAATCAATCTCCGTGCCTCCTTCTTACTACTAGCCAACCCCAACCTCACAAACAAATCAATAATCTTGACACCTTCCCCAACATCCTCTTGTGTAACGTAAATTCTATTCAAACTCTCCGTCGAACCACCCCCCTTCTTAAACATATTATCAACCGTTTCATGAATAGCCTTCAAACACTCTTTTCCGTGTAATAATCCCGTAGCCTCATCGGCCAAAACAACCTTGGCCTTATTAATATCCGGTCCTGTCCATTTTGCTTCCATTTCATTTATCTCCTCCAATGGCAACTCGGTGAATAACTTTAAAAACCGTATGACATCTTCGTCACTTGTATTCCTCCAAAATTGCCAGTAGTCGTATTCACTTAGTTTATTGCCGTTTAGCCATACCGCTCCCCCGGCGGTTTTACCCATCTTTTTTCCATCTGAAGTGGTGATTAGCGGAGCCGTCAATGCATATAATGAAGCACCATCGACACGTCTTCCCAGTTCCACGCCCGAGACCATGTTGCCCCATTGATCACTCCCGCCTAGTTGTAGACGTGCTTTGTAGCGGCGATGGAGTTCGAGGAAATCGTAGGATTGGAGTATCATGTAATTAAATTCGAGGAAGCTGAATGGTGCTTCTCGTGATAGACGTTGTTTGACCGATTCAAAGCTTAGCATTCGGTTGATGGTAAAGTGTGTACCGTAATCACGGAGGAATTGGAGGTATTTCAGTTCGTTCAGCCATTCATCGTTGTTTACCATTATAGCGTCGGTGGTTTCGGCTTCCGTATCGGAAGGTTGAAAAGTAAGAAACTTTTCAAACACACTGCTAATCCCACGCATATTACCCGCAATAACTTCATCTGTAAGCATCACCCGACTTTCATCTTTCCCCGTCGGATCGCCAACTTTACTCGTCCCCCCTCCAATAAGTACGATGGGTTTATGTCCACATTTTTGATAGTGGCGTAGTATCATGATTTGAAGCAGGGAGCCCACGTGGAGAGAGTCGGCTGTGGCGTCAAAGCCGAGGTAGGCGGGAATAGGTGTGGTGGAGGAGAGGAGGGCGTCGAGTTCGGAGAGGTTGGTGCATTGATGGAGGAAACCGCGGTCTCGCATGGTGATTAGGAAGGGGGATTGGAGGTTGGTTTCATCGGTTGGAGAGTTGGGTGAGGTTAGGGTGGTTTCGGAGGAGAGTTCTGTGGAGAAGAGACGTGATGGTTTTGTTCTTGGTGGGTTATTATGCAGTGAATTGGGTACGAAGGCAACACTAGTACGAGAGGAAGGGGCCAGCAGTGAGAAAGCTCGTGATGCTCGCACTGGTATTGTTAAGTAAATTGTCATTTTAAGGTTCATTTTGTTTGCTTGATTGATTTGCTATTGGTTTGACCTGGCTACGTTACTTAGGGTGTTAATTGTTCTACGAGTGGGAAGGGGACGGAAGCGGAAGAGACTCGCGTCGACAAAAGTGCCATGGTTTCATTTGGGTGTTTCGCGATCGCCGATGGCGTCGTGCGTCACACGAGGGTGAAAGGTGGGCAAAAGATCGACCTTGCGTGTGAAATGTGGGCAATACCACTAATTAGGTACCCCAGTCAAATGCATTATCTATCAACCCAACATGTTCATCAATGAGGCTGAGCAGGGTTCATAAAGCATGCTTGAATATTGTTGAAAAATCTATCAGCTCTAAGGAACCCTTCTCTTGCATTTCTTATTGTGCCGTGCATAATTTAAGAGGATATGAAATGAATGGAATAGTTTAAACATATATACTTGGATGATGCTGAACACTCACTAAAATAAAACAGCATCAATGGTCAGGGGACTGATTCAATATTTAATTATTTATCTTTTTGTAAGTCAAAATCACAATTTCCCACATAAGTACACTGATCCCCGCATGAATGATCTCCCCTCAGTTGTTACCCAAAAATTCGGCTATTTTCTATTTGTGTTGTTCTTCTGTTGGAAAAGGTGGATTCTCTGTATTCAATGTGAGAATTTATCAGACAAGGTGAGGTGAATAAGTGACAATTGAAAGTTGATGACCATTGGCACTTACTGCAGCAGGGGTGAGCATCAGAGATAATTCAGATTTTATTTTGTTTCTCTTTGACAGAATGCATCATTTCGGTGGATGATAGTAATCATAGTTGTTTCAAACGGATGCAATGCAGGGAGCGGTGGGGGTGGAAAAGGGCTTGACCGTTATTATAATTGTGGCAGGTTTGGTGACATTTCAATACTGACGCTGCAGTCGCACCAGTAAGTAGGAACATGCTTCATAACTCAATTCTCCTTTTTTAATTCATCAATCAAGAAGCTGATCCTTGCATCAAGTCTAATATATTTGTCATCTGATTAATTGTTAATTGAATTACTCGAGCAATATTATCTATTTCAACTGACGATGGTAATTCAATTTTCAACCTCATCATGCCACAGCTCTAAGATATGCATCATCTCCTGAATTCAGCTTATGCGCGGAGTTAGCTGCGATTTGGTCACAGAGATAATGCAACTGTATTCTGTCTGATACAAGTCTGAAATGTGATTGGTAAATTATGAAAGATACACAATAACTATGCAGGTCATAATATTTCTTGTCTCTGGGCATAACATAGTTAAGTTAGGCCCACCTATAATTGTGAACTGGAATGACTTGCCTTCCCAATTTCATGCTCAACTAGATTTAAACACAAAACATCTCTCAAGTGTATAAGTACCTTATACTCTGATGCAATAGTCGTCAAGTCATCAACTCCATACCTTATGCAGCAACATACTCTGAGGTCAATACGCAATTTTGAAAACTTGCAAGAGTTTAGCATCCAGATCAACATAATCCACAAAGAACGGGTAAAACTCATGATGAAGTCAACGAATTCTTCGAACTGATCAGTATCTCTAATAAATACCTGAACTCCAAATTGGGATGAATCACATCTCAAACTACATTTCGAATATCAATGGAAGTTTATTTGAATCAAGATGAAGGAACTGGTAAATGTTTAGTTGGTTGTTACTGAAAGAATTAGACCTGCCAAATTACCTTTAAAACTCGCCCGTGAGGACACATAAAAAGAAATTGGATCAAATTGGATACAAATAGTCTCCGGTTATCAAAAACTTGCTGACTTCGAAACTCTCACTCATCTGGTTTCTCTCCAACCAGTTACGCTAATCTTCAACAACAACCACAAGACTAAATCAAATCGGCATGCTTCTAATCTTTAAATACGGATTCTAATTAATGTAAGCCGTTCAAATTTGGCGACCGCTGTTTCTGCGAAGCTTTTAATTTCGTATATTAATTCCCATTTGATTGATTTTTTCAAATTGTTTACCCACAATCAACAAAGATCTTTTCAATGGACAAGAAGCGTCACTGGTCAGCAGGTAGGAATAAAATATAATGTCCGATTATGATGAGTTTTAAAGCTAATTAGGTGAAATTATTTTTTCTTCAATAACAACCGTCTTCTGCATTATAAAATATATTGGAATTTCTGGTTGGTGGTACCTCCAATACAACCAGTATGAGGATATCTGAGGCAAAAACCAACAGTAAAAAAAGATAGAAATCATGGGCCATTAACCACGGCCCCCTCCAGAATGTTCTTCTGATTGGGAATGCAAGAAGATAGTGGGTGATTTGTTTTACAGCCATTAACACTGGGGGTGGATCTTCTTGTTTAAACAGTTCTGAGCACGGTGAAAATAGGCATTTATTTTAGATAGATTTAAGTGTCCTTGCTAAGACTTCAAATTAATTCAATTCCCATCAGTTGCATCTTCATTTGAGCCCTCTCTAACGGGACTCATGTCTTTCAAGTCATGCTCTCGTTGCCCTGCGAACTTGAAGCCTTGTGCCGGGTATCTCAATCTTTGCAGTATGATGGTCAGAAAATTATAGTTCAAGAGGGTATGTGATCATGCATGTGTGATCATACAAAATCAGGATGAACTCAACAACCAGATGTAGGTCATGATATTCATGCCTCAGACATCATTCATTTGATTGGTAATGTCAGTGGTTCTGGCTAGAAAAGTGACAAAGCATATGTAATTATCAGGTGTGTTCGACTGCCCACTTAACGCCAAATAGATGCACCCTCTATTAAGATACATGACATCCTGCCGCTGGTCATTGGCCTGATTCTCTAGCCCAGACAAATGTCCTTATCACTATCAAAGTTCGGTTGAGGCCAGCAACTGGCTTTGTTATGTGGTTACCTAGGTGCAGATGGTGGAGTAGCTGACAGTGAGAGGAAGGAACGAAGCTGAACTGTGTAGTGTGGTGAAATCAGATGACTCTTTGGCAGGTGCTTGTAATGTACTTCTATTTGTGCCTTAATAACTCGTTTAGTAAAAAAACTTTCCTAATATAACACATCTACTTTGTACAAGATGCACTGGGCAACCATCCATCCTCTTAAGACTTCTTCCCCATCAACAACCACCGAACCTCATACGAAACCTCTTCCCATAGGCTGAGTCCTTGCATTCAACCCTTAGCATTCAACTTGCTGGCTTCAGAACCATGGACACCGACAAAATCACGAAGGATTTGAGGGTTGGAACTCTCAAACAGAATGTCATGGAGGAATCGCTCTAGGAGGAAAACCTTGAGAGAAAGGTAGCCAGCATCAAGGCAACGAAACCACCTTTGGCGCTTCTTGAGGAGTTTCCTGTAAAAAGGGATACAGTGTTGATATCATGAGTAAAATGTTCATGATACTCCGGTAACATGATCTTCAGCAAGGCTTACCAACTTGTAATTGCATTGGGTAAAATCTCAACATCATCCTTATCATCTGAAACTGACAGTGGGTTCATACCTGTCACAACCCCAGCACAGCTCTCAGCGTGACCATGAGTAACTTTGCGGCTGAGTTCAGAGAAATCTGAATACCTCTTCCAAACACCAATAGTGTTGCGGAAATTGCCATCACAGAAGATGACAAGGTATTGGGCATACTTGCCGTGCTTTTTAGACTAAGTAAAAATACGAAGACAAATGATCAGTAAACGAATAAATGTATTAATGAAAATGATAGAAAACGAGATATCATAGTCAGTATCTCACCTCAACAACACGATAACTTGCAATGGAGATGCTAACAGTATCAACGCCATCAATTGCGCCACCATAAGCATCTTTTCTGGGGAAGCTCTTACTAACTGTAGTCCCAAAGACATTATCACCCCTGACCACCACAGTAAGGTCATCATCATTGCCCTCCCCCTTAATCTTCTTGTTCACACCTATGTGATGATGGTGGTGAGGTCCTAAGGTCCTAAGATTATAATCCTTCGGTCTATTGGGATCGAAATACATCTCCACAGCCCCGTTACTCTGATTCAGCTTGTGGATCAGGGTTGCTTCGGCAACATCAGCTTCAGCTGCCTTGACCGAGGCAGGGTCAGCAGAATGCTCGTCACCCGGTTTAACATTGAAAGGGGCCGCAAGATTATAGTTCGACAAATCACCATTCAGCCCGTCGTTAAAGGGAGAGATGGATATGGGAGTGGAGGCCGTCAAAACCTCAACAGGAATCTCATACTTCACATTCGACCGGGCGAAGTTTTGAGCCCAAACTTGTTCGAAAAATGCGCGTTCTTCAACTGGTTGCGGAGGGCGGTTTCCTGCTGTTTGTTTCCAGAGCTTTTGGCTGGAGTAGTTGTCTTCGAGGATGTAGATGGGAGCTGTGACTGCCATGGAGTTCGTGTCGTTTTCTTTCGACGAAGTGGTAGTGGCGGAGGTATTTGTTGTTGTTCGACACATCATTATCAGAAATAAGGAAGAGGATAAGATCTAATCGAAAGTTGTTTCTAAATTCACAAGCTCAAGTGTTACAGAATCAAAGAAAGCCACCCTCTGGATGTAGATGATTGAAACCGCAACAAAAAGTCTCTCGATCGAACCACTATCAGCACCCCAACACGCTTGGTATGGTAGTCCCAAACGGGAACACGAAACTAATGCGAACAACTAATAATGCGTTCGAGAACACACACAAACGGCACCATTAAGGGGGGCAGGAAGAAGAAACGAACGCATTAAAACCAAGGGGGGCAGTTAATCCGCGACGTAGCCAACTCGGCGAATAGACAAGATCCACGCTAGCGCTTGTACCGCGCTTGTACCGATCGAGAGGAAAAATCATCTGCAAAGAAACCGTGATGAACCTTCCTTTGCCAACACCACCGGTAGTCGGACAAAAGAGTGCTGCGTCACTGGTATCCTTCATAATGGAATCAGTACGATAGAGAGACACAAGAAACGCCATCTGTTCGGATGGTCGTGGAACTACCCAACCAGGCATTTCCATTTTTTGTGAATGACCAAGAAATGCCGGAATTTTACTTCAACTTGAAGGACATTTTGAATTTGAAGTTGATCCACATCAGAAGGCACAAGAAAACAACCACTCGACAGATTTCATTTTCACTGGAAACACAGCCAAAAAATAACATAACATTATCATGTCTTGAGTAATAGTCCCATTACATAGTTCAACAATTTTGATAGTGGATGAATCGAGACAAGCGCAAGGTTTGACAGAATGGGGTCAAATCAAATCCATACAAAATTATCAGAATGTTAACCAAAATGTTCGGGCAACCAACAATCGAAACAAACATTGCGTAGAGAAAATAACATGTAAATGAATTGAGATGAATTATCAAAGTAAACAATGTAAAGAAATAAAATAGTCATCATCAAAAACATGAAACAAAAACTCATAATACTATATGCAATCAGCAAAGGTCGTAAAGAATAAACTCACCTCTCTGTGCATCAATCGAAGAGTAAAGAGGACCGCTAGACATCAACTCACTCCCCATCTGTAACAAACCCCCTTTCTTCTTCTTCTTTTCCCCATTTTCGCCTTTATCCTCCCCCTCCCCCTCATCCAACTTCATCCCAGGCAAAAACACAGACTCATGCCCATGAACATCCTCAAACCATCCCCAGTTACCAACGCTCACACGGGCTTCTCCCGTAGAATCAGACTTCGTTGATTCATGAGAAATGGTTCGATGCATCATTTTCGAATTGACACCGGGGGAGGATGCAGTTGGCGGATGCATCAGCCCCCCGTGTTCATCGGAGAGACTCGAATCCGTGCCGCTCTCAACGCGACTACTAACTGTAGCGACGGGTGCAACATCAGTTATATTCAATTTATTCATGTTATTTAGGGGCGGATCGTGTGCAGAAGTCGGAGCGACGATATCTTCGTCTACTTTGGTGATTTTGGAGGAACGCATTTGCTGGGGGTTAGAAATTACGCGTTTAATATTTTCGGTTGACATATTTGCCCTCGGGAGGGTTAAAGTTTAATAGAATGTTGGCAAGTTGCGGCTTTTGAGGTGGGTCTAATTAATGAGTTGTTTGAGGTAACGTAATAGGAGCGGAGGTATTATGTATTCGGGTGGTGGCGTGTGGCGTTGCTGGCCCCAGCGCAAAACACGAACCGATACGCCTATCTACGACGTGTCTTGGGCTTGCGGCGCAGCTTGCGGCTCGCTTTGTGTGAACGAATGGCCGGCCTACTGTTTTCTGTGGTCGTTGTGGCTACAAAAAGCGATCACTCCGACCTGGAAACCCGCGAAAATACACGAAACTATGCCCCTTCCAAGCGGGCATATGGGCATGAAACGCGCCCGACAGGCGCCTTTCATTCCGAGTTCGGACCCAATTCCATCGAAATCCCAATCCCGCAAAGTCTCGCTGTCGTCCCACTACCCCTCCGCCTTCCATATCAAGCCCTCTCCATCATGTTGATCTCTAAATATCCGCTGCAACTACCAATCTAGAATTCAGGCACCAAAGATCATTCACGAGATATCAAACATTATCTGCCAGTCTGCACAATCAGATACCTACAAAATGAAACCTTTCATCATTTCTATTTGATATATCAGACTGGTGTGTATATTTTGTTTGGTATGTAGTATTTTGGAATACAACATGGTAACAATAAGTAAGTAAATAAAATTTTGCTCTACAACAAAATACTACAAATTGAACGTCTTTTTGCAACAAACTCTGTCGTTCAGCCAATTTCCGAATTTGGTAAGGGACTGTCACTAGTACCGTGGTTCACACTTTAATTTGCTCTCAATATCCTTTGGAGCGGCTTATTAATTTCTTATCGTGTGATTTGTCCTCACTGAGAGTGGCTGTTAATTCGTTACTTATTACCTATAAAGGGGTTCTTATTAGTCATTTTAAAGGGTTTAACCCTATTGACAAAAATTATTTGGGATCGCGGTTCAGCTGGAGCGACATTAATTTGTTGAGAAAACTTGATCAGCCTCAGAGCGGCTTAATTTGTGAGTGGATTAATGTGTGAACCACGGTAGGGGATTGGAGACCATGTTAGTAAAGTTCTGGGGTGTTGGGAGTCTATGTTGGAGACATTTTTTTCGATGACAGAAAGTAAAACTTCAATGTCTCATATGACATCATAAATGTCTGGTTTAAGTCATTTATGACTGTTGTGATGTCATATATAGCAGATTCCTGGCACCAAAGCCCATTGATCAGATATTGACAATTTATTCTCTGTCTGCACAATCATCAAATACCTACAAAATGAAATTTTCAATCATTTTCATTTTATTTTACTCGCTGACGTGCATGATGTGGTTGGTTTGTACTATTTAGGAATATTAGAACATGATAACAAGTAAATATTGCAAAATCTTGATGTAGAACATTTTATTATCCACAATTCACATTTTATATTACAAAAGAACGATCTTAATGTTAGTTTGATTAGTTGGGTTCCAAAAAGTAAGAAATTTTTGATGAAGCAAAAGTCATAAAAATAGTCATTTCACTGAAAATACTTGTGAATTAGAGCCAGTCCACAATAAGGAAGATGTACTCTACCATTCTAAATTTTTAGTCCCACACTAATAAATACTAATTACTTTTTAAATCAGACTAGTTAATTAAGCCCTTTGCGATGAGTTACCTGCGCTACGTCACCTGTCACAAAATCCGTTCAACGGTACAGAGTCTATTTTACTTAAGCAATATCCAAAGCGAAATACCTTTAATTCAAAGTACTTTCAACTTGTATTGGATTCCGACGTATGGGGCTACTTGACTTTTGCTATTGTATATTTGACTCTTAACCTTCTGCTAAGTTAGGTCTGTACTAACAATGTTACTAACAAGAAAAAGTCTATGACTCTATGGAAGTGGAAGAGCAAGTAAAACATGACCCCCCATTTGGCTATTGAGCAGCTACACCACTTTTATATTGTACCACACACAACACACACACTGCCAACAAGAAAACCATCAATGACGTCTAACATAAATCCTATCATCTACAAGATGATCTCAGTATCAAGATCTCTCATTGAAGATATTCGTGACCAGTTTTGTTTGAAGCAGCACAACAAGAGCAATTTGAATGTACTCAAACAAAAGGCAAGAAAATGTGTCAAGTCAAGAGAAATGGTCCCCAAATTGACTGGGTTTCTGTAGAACTTGTGTAGCATCTGGTATGTTTGACTAAATCCTGCCACCCAGCAGGATTTGCTACATACGCGGCTGGTATGTAGGAGTATATTTTCAACCTCCCAA
>JALLAY010001146.1:0-11366 GCA_036939635.1 Cyclotella baltica
TTTAAATTCTGAAAGGTCTCCAAAATATGTATCAAAGAGAGAGATTATTAATTGCCTTTACAGATAAGAAAATTTGACCTCACAGTGTTCTTCATTGTGTTTTATTGTGCTTCAAAGCTAAAGTCAACTCTAGAAGTTATTGGTTTTTTCGTGATTTGTGGAGGTAGGAATATGGCTATTTTGTAAATAATGCATGACCCATTTTCCTCCACATTTGCTTTTTTTTCATACGAACCGAAACAAACACGGAAATAATGGTGATGACTTGTGTTGACTTTTTGATGTGAGATGTAAATTCAGATAAGGTATGAATGCGAATGGGGCTGCGCCAAGTGATATTCACAAGAGGTTTATTAAAACTGCATGCTATCTGTCCATATTAAAGCCAACCAATGACACATATGTAAAGGGTATCATTACGATTATATAATCAATGAATGTAGAATGATGTTTAGCTCGGACTCTTTTCATTGTTATCCACCTGAAGAAATATTGGAAAATTAGCTGTGTTGGTCCGTTAGAACCCATTGATTTCTCTGTTGTTCCTCATCAATCTCAAACTGGAGTGATAGTTGGTAGCATCTGTCCACTGCTTGGTCAGAGCATCAATAACCTCTTTTCTACCACATCATGTTTGATGTCTCCAGTTGCCACAGCTGTGGAGATCAGACGAAGCTCAGTTGGAATTAAGTCGGAAGGACAGGCTGGGAAGATTCAAGAGTGACATCAGTGGCGGACGATGGGGTGAGTGACAGCTGAGGGATCAGCTGTACGGAGCAAAGCTGCTGGAGCTGTGGCACTTTCAGCGCCACTACACCCTTGAATAGGTTGAGAGGAAGAAATTCGGTCTCAGGGAGTAGCTACGGTTTAGTTTTGATTTATGGTTTGGTACCTTGACGGTGGTTCGTTTGCAGTGATGGATTTGCAATGTACTTTGACTTGCACTTGTATGTGTTCTGTCCTCCGAAGCATGTACAAAGTATGTTTTTTTTGCTAGTAGAAACATGTAGAAACAACACGGAGTGACCTTTTTTTATCTGTCTAGGCCTGTACAAAAAATAGCAATCAAAATTCCAAAAAGTAGTAGTAAAATTAGCTTTAACCCAACTAATTCCTACGTATACGTATATTTTGTACCAGAAATTTATGGCGCAAAAGACATGTGTAATCTCCTCAGGTACTCTCACGGGTGACTGATGGTGGAGTAAACTACGGGTGTGGGAGTCGTGGAGAACCAACCACTCTACACTCGGAATGACTCATTTTGCTGAAGCAACACACCTTGTTGATGTTGTCCAGGTTTCAATTGCATCAGTGGAGTGTGTATTGAGTCAGGTCAAACTCAACTACTGGTGTACCACCTCTTGATGAACACATGGAGGTTTGTTTGATGGTACAATGTAACAAGTATCTGAGTGGAATTGAATAGATAACACATTCTAAAGCATATTTTTACATTAATTCCATTGTTAGACAGCTGTAAATAGTATTAGGAGTGAGTGCAGGCATAATCAAGCTCTGGGAGGGTCTAGAACAGTCAAAAGGGAATTGCTACTTTTACAAGAAAAAAGTAGCACTTTTTACCACACTTCTGAAACTGCTGAAAGTAGCTACTTATCATTTTTTGCACAGGCCTATTTCTGTCTGCCTCCAAAAAATATGACACGAAGTTGTGGATTCTTTTGTGATTTGTGATTTGTGGAGGTAGGAACGTGGATATTTTGTAAATAAGGCATGGCCCCTTCCCCTCCACATTTGCTTCTTTTCTCATAGATATATGTAGTTATGACTTCTTCACGTGAGATGCAAATGCAGATATGATCGCGTCTTGGGCAACCAAGCAGGATTCACAAGAGATTTTCTCATACGCGAACCCAAACGAACCAGGAAATGATGGTGATGACTCTCTCTAGTGATGACTTCTTGATGTGAGATGCAAATGCAGATATGATCGCGGTTGGGCGCAGCCAAGTGGGATTCACAAGAGGTTATTAAAACTGCACGGTGGTATGGTATCTAATCAATCACAAGAGCATGTTTGTAAAAAGCCGACCAATGACAGATCAAGGGAGCAATGACGGCTTCTGCACAATCGATTAATGCAGAATGATGTCAGCTAGGAGACGTCGATAAAGTACGGTTGTTTTTGGTTGTTTAAATATATAATGCAACGAAAATGTGATGCTTCCGATATCTATTATCCACTATGCAAGTTCTATTGAATTCTACATGTAAACTTTTAGGGAATTGGTACTCACAAGTCACAAATGCACAGCGAAGTGTGGTATTCATCGTAGCTGGGCTGCATCCATGATGGCTTATCAGGTAAACAACACTCACAAATGCATACTGTCTTGGAATACCGAAGTGGCGCATTTGATTAAATCTTATGGGAAGACAACTACAGACTAGAGCCATGGGAAGGCAGCTGTTTGGGAAAGCATGAAATGATGTCTCGTTCAAACATGCCATCAAATCTTTTCAATATTGCGGGATTGGTTAGCGCTATGTGATTAAGCTACAAATGGCAAATGCTTTCTAAATGGGTTCATTGAGAAAGTAGAAAATGAAGAAGCACGAGGAACTGTTCTTGGTGTGGTATGCAAGGTTTCAAGATCTTTGTTGGGGACGAACGCATTTCTGTATCACGTGACGTGTTTGGGGAGTTGCAAAGAGTGGCCCATCGATCTGTACGATATCAACTCTGCCGATTTGTTCTCATAAATAATAATAAACGATCATTTGATCTAAACAATCCGCTCAGTAGTTGCAAACCCAAGAAAAAGGACAATCATATTAGCATGACCTCCAAACAATCACACCAAGAACATTCTCTTCTCGAAGAGTGGCCGACCTCGGATCAAATGAATCAAACAAATTCGCTTCTAGAAGATTGGCCGCAAACCGAGTCTCTCCGTCCCAAACGAAAGGTCACCATGTCGGAATACTCTGAAGTTCGCCTCTTCATTAACAGCTCAAACGGATTTAAGAAATCCTATTCGTCTAACGACGTCACCATGTTTCGAGCTCAGATGTCTCTCGAAGCGTCAAGTCTCCAGAATTTCTTGTCTCGGTTCAACCTACCGACAGGTAGAGCCATTCATTCCGCTTTTGGTTTAGGTAAGATTGAGGAAAAGAGTAGTCAATTTTATTACCATAACCCTAACCTTAAGCTTACCATAACATCAACCCTCCTTTCATTAGGGCTGATCAAGCATGAAAACATGGTTGGCTTGGAACACCTTGTTTCTGACAAGGCTCGTCATGACTTTGTAGAAGAGCGCAAGTCTCATTCAGCCATAGTGTTGAGAGCTCAAAAACTACTACACGAGAAACGTACGGATTCTGATGAAGTTGCTTCAATTATGTTGGCAAAGGTTGCCAGCGCCTCAAGTGCAAGGAGTGTGAAGAAGGCTGTGCTTAGAGCGTCCATGTCATTGGAGTGCGAAAAGATTGATCCCAAATCTACAAGGAGCAGGAAGGTGATGAATAGGAAGGATTCCTCGGGGTCAAGTACAAGCAAGATCAGCAACCTATCGTTAGAGACAAAAAATGACGACGTTTCGCCAGAGAAGGATGGCAACAACGGGCATTTCAGAGTCCCATCGGTGGATTCGCTCAAGGTGGCATACGTTCGTGTTGCCAAAGCAAGAGGTAGTAGGGCTAATGCTGCGTTTGCGGCATAAACGGAACATGGTCTTGCTAGATTATTTTTTGATGATCCACTGCAGCGTTGGTTGCTTAAAGCTGGGTAATTTTGTATGAGTTATATTCTATTTATGATAACTTATTAAGTTAATGAACTACAGAACTCGCAGTTGGATTGTTTATGCTCTTGGGATGTCAATTTCAATCAATATTCTTGTATGGCTAGATATTTGTGTTAGCTTTATCATGTTACAAGTTCATGCCACATGCCTATCCAGTGTTCTAGACTTCACTTAGATTAGACTGGCACAAGCAAATTGAGAATAAATATATTATAGACTAACAACAAGTTTATCAAAAAGCTGATAACGGCATGTCTTTCCACAGCAGCATACTTCATGTTATTGCAAAGTGTTAATTTTTATGTTATTGGCTCTAAGTGGTGTTGTGCCAAATGTCGAGTGTTAACATTCACGCATTAAACAAAACAGATATCACGACCTACTAATTACAAACATTATGCTCATATTTCATGTCTCCCGCATTGTATGATTCGTTTACTTATATTTTACAAACTATCGTCGGCAAGAGATTATAAGTTTCTTCATTGGGAATGGATCGTCACTTCTTGCTACCGTGTGTACATTAAAATTTATTTTTCACTTCCCCCTCCGTAGATTCTCACCACAAATTCGAATTAAAACATTTTTCATTCTCCTTTGCACTATCCTGAGACTCGCGAACTTAAACCGCTTTAGGTGACCCCACAAAGATATATTGTTTGATTGGCTATACGCTTACGCTTGATCCACCTGCACATCATTTGATGATGGTGTAGCATAAGTCGAAGGTACCTTTTCAGCACTATAAGCGCTGCCCGTCGTCGGTATTTTCAAGTGCCTCGGCGGTTGATTCCCCTTAAGATAACCAGCGGCATGACAACACGGCTTTTCTTTAATCAGTCTAAATCCGTCAGCGTAGGAAGCCGCCATTGGTGACATACCATAGGAAACTGAATTTGATGATCTAGTTTGTTTTTTTGATTGCCCTGTATTCTTTTTTGATTGTGCTGCGCCCATCTTTGCCTGATTTGATGTTAATTATTTAATTGCTGTGGATTGGGACTTTTGACTTCTGTTAAAACCTAATATCCGTGACAGAGACCAGCAACACAACTCATCTACTTCCTGCGTTTGTAACACAGGCGACGGCAAACACCGGCACAGTTTCGACTCTCGATTTTGTCTCCGTTTCGGCCTGTTTCGGCGAAGGGAAATCATGGGAGAGAAAAGAATAATGTTGTTGAAATTGTTCTATTTCATTGCGAATTCATATGCTTATATGCATGACGTCATGTAAATAATAAGGTACGACAAAAAATTATTAATAATCCTTACGTCTACTTCAAATTTTTAACAATACTTACGTCTATTATGACAGTATTATTTCCTGGTATTATCTGGAATCAGTAGCTACTTCTTAAGTCGTAGTTGAAGAGGAAATAGGAGTCCCCAGTTCCAACAGCCTCGATGGCAGGGAACTCATCCCCCTTTTTTACGACCGATTTGACCGTTAGGAGTTTCGGGGATGAATTCAATTTGTATAAGGTAAAGTATTAATTCCCAAGCACGAGATTGAGGTCAAATTTCGCTAAGATTGGCTAACGAATGGGTTCCTTTTGAGAACGGACGTCAGTTCGACCGTTAGTGTGACGTTGACATTGTGTGTTTAAATGTCAAAGTTGATGCCAACAGTCGGTTTGAATATCTCTCATCTCACATCTCAGCGCATGCAGCCCGCCCAGAACAAAAACGTCCTGATCCTGCACCTTGCTTGCCACTTGCCATCACCGCTATCGACCAATTCCATCGTTGCCAAAGAGCTCATACAAAAAGTTTAGTTGGGAAGAACGAACAGGTTGATCATGAACCATCTTTTCACTGCATTCGCAATCATCCTTGCGTCATATGGATGTGCTGCCGCGTCGTCAGTGGCTACAAGGGTCAGGATACTGAAAGGAGGAGACAAAGACCCTAAAGGACAAGCCAAGGATGCACTCAAAAAGAAATCCAAACTAGAACCTGTTAAGATAGTTGAGCATACTCCTAAAGAGCCAGTTGATAAAGAAGAAGCGGATCCTGAGTTTGGAAAATGGTCTGGCGAATTCTCACCCACCACGGAGTTAGAATCAATGTCTATGACAATTACTGTGCCCGAATCACTGTCGATACTCGCAGTGGTCGATTCTATGCCGATAACAGAAGAAATACCCGAATCAAGTGATCATGAATCAATGTCAATGATCTTACCAGACATAATACCCTCAATCTCACTGCCCACGCCCTTACCCGACACCGACCTTGAAGAATGGCCCGTATTAGACATCCCGTCTGAAACACTGTCGATGGCGACGACAATCGATACTTATGCAGAATGGGGGGCATTCGACACGACCCCAGAAATAGATTCAGCCTTCGGCTTTTCTTTGTCATTTTCATTGTCCATGTCCATGGATGAGGAAGGGGAAGGGGATCTAGTAGATGCAGTACCGACAAGTAAGGCCGATAAACAGGGTCCGATTTTTTCGAAAGCCGGTAAAACTNTCAAGGTTACAGCCACAGCAGAGGTTACAGCTGCAGACGAAGTTGAATCACCTGAAACTGAGGTTGTTGAACTTTATAGTACTGATGAACAAATAGTGGTAGCACCACTCTTGACACCCTCAGTTGGCAACAGAATTATGATCAGAACATATGTATTGCTTGTGTCCACTATCATTGGCGCCTTGATGTTTTAAACGATTCGTAGCACCACTCTTGACACCCTCAGATGGCAACAGAATTTTGATCAGAACATATGTATTGCCTGTGTGTTCTAAAGGTACTCATAAACAAATTATAATCTTAATGTACATGTCATGAAGAATTTCTGATCACACCCATTTGATTGGCGTACGTATAGTTTCTTATTCAAATCCCATAAACTTGAACAAACTGAATAGGTGTGCTTCGATGCATAGGAGAACTAAATCAAAATTTTCACACCTGACCAGTCATACAAATAGTTCAGTGAGTAATGATGTATCTTGTTCTTGGATGCTGTAAAATCTTAATCAGACGTTAAACATCAATAATTGTTGCTAATATAATTGTGTTGTGAAGTTGAATAGGCACGCAAGGAATCAAGATGTGAAACTCATACGAGGCCTTATTTCAAAACTTAGTCTGGCCCTTCCATTCCACTTAACCTCTCCCCATGCCTCGCTTTCCATCCCTCCAAATACAATTCCATCACCGCCTCCACAATCACACCAAACTCCTCTCTACCAAACGATTTCAACCCCAATCCAACCACCAAAGTCGGAATAGGACTACATCCATCCTCACCCAGTACACTATTCGGTCCAACTCCCGCAATTTTTCTCGTGTGCTTTAAAATTCGTTCGGCAATTGCGCGCACATACACTTCTCTCAGTGAGACTTGTGTATCTACATCAATACTTTGCCCATTGGATCGAGGCACGCCCGCCCCTAACAATGTTTGAATATTGTAGGTTGTCGAATTATCAATTACGCTTTCTTCAACGTTGCAGACTAACAGGGAACCGACCTTGCCGTTTAATTGGGTTACGGAGATGAATATTCGATCGATGAATAGTTGTAGACAAAGTTCGATGGGCGTGACATTGTTTTGTGAGTTTGTGTCGGAGTTTTCAGCGCTGTTGAGGTTTAGAGTGCGAACTAGTGTGGTTGGGAGGGAGGAAGTTTTGGGGCGGTATCGTTTCGGGGAGTCTTGATGCAGTGATTCCTGAAAGTTGTCCATGGTCGGGTCAGGTCGGGTCGTTGAGTCGTTGCCGTTCATTCTTGTGGTTGGTATTTGCTTCGTTGCCGTCCATCCCGCCCACCGGGCGCCCATCTGGAAGAATTAGAACAGGGGCCTTTATGAAACCCGCAAAGTTCCCTTTCACCCCTTTTGCAACCTTGAACTTAAACGCCATCAAACACAACAGGCACTGCCTGCCAGTCTCTTTGGTCATTTATCAGAGAAACTGGGCACTGGCAATCTCTTCAGCCATTTATCAATTGCTGTTTTCTTCATTGCGGTCATCATGTTGCGGAAAAGGGAAGCATAAAAGCGATGATGTGACACATGTTCAAGCAAGTTTGGTCACATTACAAGGAAAAAAGCCAACTTAAACCATCATAACGTATTAATGAACATAAGAATAAGTAATATTAGTTATTTAGTTCAAGGTTCATGCCGCATAAGCTGATTTGACTTAAACCACGGAATTGGCTGGATGAGAAGCCCAAATTCAGAATAACGTTTTTATTTTCATTTAGGGTTTATGAAAAAGTTAAAGTTGTCCAATATTTTATTTGCAAAAAATCAAACACCTAATTCTCCAATAGTAAGTAAGTAAGTAATTCTTAGTCAGGACTCGTAACTTTAATTTACAAGAATATAGATGCCCATATTTGCTTCCAATGTCTTGCCTTGCCAAGGAATTGCTAACAAGAAGATCAAAGATTTATCCTCAGTGATAATGGCATCAACAAATATTCCACTATATTCTTCTGTGTCCATAAAAGACATTCTGGAGGGAACATCAGATTCAGTGTTCAGTGTGCGTTGACTGTTTTTTTTTGTTCACTTCTGTCTAGGATATGCTCACATAAGGCATTGTTCGATACTCCACATAACTAATCTTGATAAATAGTTAATGCATAGACCCATCACCATAAACTTAGCTACATGATCACTATCTCAATTTATCTAGATATACTTTATTCTATTCCAATTGGTCTTCGAAAAAAGCTAGACCCCTTCCCACACCCATTAGCTTATCAGCCGTTGTCCCTTTTGTGCATAGAATAAGTGCAAACGACAAATCGAGATGAGAAATGACCACAATAGCCACATGAACTCAATGTAGGAATACTAGATCAAGCAAAATCCTATCCGGCCGTCTCTTGTCTTCTCATTGGCTGACTCCTTCAAATGACCTCCATCACCCATCACTATCTTCAATGCACTGCTGAATGGAAGCAGGAGATAATGACAAAGAAATAGATCATTGGATCAGTCAGGCTAATGATTTATAATTTAGTTGCAACTCCTGGCAATCATTCATGATGGGGAAGTTATTGTTCAGTGTGTTTGCAATTGGTTGATAGTCCTGCATCATAATGCATTTCATTTTTTGTTTGGATGGTTTGATGGTCACAAACCAAAAGAGAACACTTGGCAAGGATGAACAAGATTGCACTGCAAAACTTAGTATTGAATAAAAATTTCTTATACACAGAGCGTAAACCAGGGTGAGTTGGTGATACAATTAAATGGGCTGGAATTTTTCATGCCTTTTGATTAGACTGAAAAATGCATAAGTTTTTCACCATTTTTGTTGGGGTGTTACTTTTATTCTTTTATTTCTCATAGACTGTTCGCTTTTCATGGTATACTTTAATCTTTCCAGGTCTTTTACCAGTTGTTAAAGTGGAAGTTAAAAAGGTATCCTAGTGTCATGTACAAACTATTTTTGAACAGTTTTATGTTGATATGACACCGATGCACATGAAAACGATAGAAGATTGTTCAAGCATGGGTCCAAATCAATGAGTATTAGTTCCTCCATGATTATTCTTAACCACCGAAAACTTAGTAGGTAGTATGATAAACTTGAGTGTCTTGACTATTGGGCTGACTTTAGTTTTCTTTTAACCCCCTTCAGCTACTTGTTTTTTCTGTCTCTAACTTTAAAACGTGTTCACTTTAGGCTGAGCTAATGTCTAATTCTTTTTTGTAGTGCTCTTCATTTGCACGCTTGTTGCTTTTCCACTTCTGTTTCTGCTAACTCATCACCTGGTTCCAGCATTTTTTGTGCTCCCTTTGCTCTATCATAAAGTCTTTTATATTTTCTTGTTCTTCAGCATGAACTGTAATTGTCAATTTCCCGCCAATCAGAAAGATTTTACTTTGTTTGACATCACTCTCTGTTGCTTATGATCCAAGCACTCCCAGCAACAAAGAATAAAATCAGAATTGTTGCATTGCTTCTATGATAATTCATCATGGATTGATAGTTGGCAGGCACATACTAGCTCTGTTTCTGCATTATAATTTTGCAGAAGTTCAATATAATTTGAAGAGCCAAGTGGAAAATATAATATGTGGAGCGAAGTTGCCCTAAATGTAAATATACAATTCTGAAATGAAAAATTAGTTCCACGAGACATCCACGATGTACTGAAACATTAGCATGGTCATTCAAAGTTTTAGTGAGATATCAGACATCACCCCTCCATAGTTTTTCGCAAAACACAAACCATTCGAAAGGCTTCGTCCTCATCTTCAATAGAAACATCCTTATCCAATGCTCCATATTTTGCAACCATTTCCAGTCCGGAGCATCTCGCCAAAGCATCCAATTCTTGAAAAGTAAACAATCTCATTGGAACAATCTCCTTCAATCTAGTCTTTCCATCCTCAGTCATTTTCCGGAACAAAGAAGAATCTTGTGGTATGTCCTTCGGATTTTGAATACTCAATTCCATACAAACTGTAAACCGTCTAACTTGAGTCACCGGATTAAATTCATCATCTGCATCTCCCCATATAATGTTTAATTCTCCATATTCCTTTTCATCCCCATCATCATTCACTTCGTCAATCAATGGTATTGTCCAACCGTTTTTCGTACACTCTCCCATTGAAAATGTTTCTCGTGGATGGGGCAGTTCAATCACAACTGTACCCCCAGGGCGAAGGATGGAATGTATGGATTGGAAGCAGGCAATGATATCATCATTCGTTAGTAGATGCTGCATTGAACCGAGAAGGAGCCAGACTGTATCAATTTTAGAATTCTTGAGCAAGTCATCGTTGCCGCTGCTCATTATATCCCTCATGTCACCAGTAATGTAGGAAAAATCATCTCTGCGGCTTCCTTCTCCAAGTTGAAAATCTGCATTGTCAATACCGTAATTGACCATATCTTGTGACTTGTCCAATGCCATCACAAATCCAATCTCATCTGACGAATGCTCGGACAACGCCGCAAGAGAATGTCTTGCCGGACCAGCGGCCAATTCGATTATCCGCAAGGGCTCTGCTATGCTGAATTTCGTGTATTTATTATGAGCATCGATCAGAAACTCGACCTCTTCTTCGTAATTTCTATAACCAAAGGCAAGATCATAAAGCGGCGGCATACTGTAAATTGTATCGGATTTGTTCGATTCGTCTTCGTGTTTATTGTTGTCGCGTTTCTTACGACGGGCCATGGCTCCACCGCGAGCATAGAGTGTATTACAATCGTAAGGGGTTTGCTCATTTTGTTTAAACCGAAATCCTAGCATACTCGATCCGGACCGTCGTGAAAAGTGCCCGTATGAAAAGGATTGAACGGCGATGGGTGTGGTCATGATTGCGAATAGAAGCAGCATTTTCGCTGCAGCGACAGCCACGGGCTGTGGAATGCAATGCATTATATACTTTAATGGGCGTTAAATTAGTTGCTTCCTGGCTCAAGGTTGTACATATCCGAATGATGTCGATCTATGTCGATGGTGATGGGTGATTGGTTAATTGGTCGGTGGTTGTGGTGACCAAAAATAGATGAAGCTTAAATCACTATTAAATAGCAGCTATTGGGCTCAGACCACACTATCAACCACTCGCATAGATATGTAGGATAAAAAATACGTAGTAGCATA
>JALLAY010001147.1:0-11329 GCA_036939635.1 Cyclotella baltica
GAAAATATGTTTGTGCTTTAAACATTGAAAAGCATAAGAATTTAGTTGAAAATTCTAATTATTGTTGAAGTTGAACACTTTGAGCCACATCAAACATGTTGACATGAGGACCAAGTATGTCAACAAATATGAGGACAGCGCATTGTAGATAATTTTCATCAAGTCATAAGAGAACAACTCAGATATGATGACAAAAAAATTAAGTTGGGAACTTCATTAAAAACATTTGACCAAGCTTATCTAGTCGAAGCCAGAATAAGCTTCAAATAAGATTTAATATCAAAGTGTCAAGTCAAGATTAAAGTCTCTGGGGAATAATTTTCTTAGTATCTTAGGTGAGATTCCTACTTTGCAGATGGAAGATCACTGCAAATATGTTCTATTTTCCATATTTATTAAAGGGGACAATTGTATTGATGTCATAAACGGAGGGTGTCACAAATGTACTTGGAGAACTCTGGATGTCTGTCTTAAGTTGTGCTCTACAAAAAGAATGCTATTTAGTCCAAAGATGATCTTTGAGTGATACTTATCTCTTAAGAAACTGTGCATGAGTGCATGACTGTACTTTTGTGTTGACATTTTCATTTTGTACAATCAATTCATAAGCATAAATTCAAAGTTACAATGAACTACACATCAATTATATTTAGTACACTACAATTAGTACCCTAATCCTGAGTCTTCATCTTTACTTTTGGTGACATCAAGCAGGAGAATAATATTTGAAAGAAGAAAGGTAAAAACCAAGCCCAAGCCCTCTCGTGGGCCTCCTTTCCTGTTCATCTTTGATCTTTAAATGAGGAGATGGGTAGGTAATGAAGGCATCAGCCTTTCCCTGGTCCTTATGATCAATGTCATGCAGCAGTAAGCATTGAAAATGGCACCAGAACAGCCATCATGTATCAAGAGACCAGGTTTTTTCCCTTAATGTGAAAAGTGGAGAGTGGCAGGAAATGCCTTTTCTTCCTCCATTTGTTGGTACAATTATTTGTTGCCAAGCATCCTTCAACACCTAAATGCTTCTCTCGTCGCCAAAGCTCCACACTTGGCTGCCCCCTCTTCCCAACAAGTTGGCAAAAATTCATGAGCAACTCTAGAATTGTCTACTTCGCAAGGAGGGATCAGCTCACGAGATCATTGGGTAATGTCACCAGATTTGCGTGGTCTAGGTTGTCAAAAGTAACACTATTTTATGGCAATTATACAAGGGAATTTTCTGGCAACTCGTGGACATGGATGGAATGTGATCATCTTGTACACATGCCATTGTACGGTGGGTTGATTAGAGGAGAGTCGAATGCTGTGAAGTTTACTTGATACTCCTCACCGAGTGTATTAGACGAAAGTCGAGATGTAAATAAAATGCAAACGTGCATGGTGGTTCTTGTGTTAATGTTTCCAAGAGAGTGAAGGAGTGTTGATATTGTGCTACTATTGAATAGATGTGAAGTATTGTAGTAAATAGATAAGAATGACTATCACCTTGGTTTTGTAAATGTTAAAAGTAAATCATGATATCGACTTAGAGGTTGTCACAAGTGAAGAAATATTAGTATTAGCGCTTTCTAATTGGACATCCTTGCTTCTCACAAGCAGCCCAGATAGCGGGTATCGCGTCATCCTGGACAACATCTACCTCACTACTCAGACCCATAACCTTGATTTGGTGCTCCTAGAGGAAACGAGACATGAAATTATTAGTATGAGCATCAATACTAGGAAATAAGATGCACGAATTTGAAACTGATATCTCATGTTCTCACCAATGACTCGAGACCAAAGACAAACCGTCCAATTGCTCGATCACCAACAACCCGACCAAGGAGTGTCCTCGCATCATTGTGATCTCGAGGATACTCACTAGTAATTATGTGAGTGTCTACTTTGTCTGCGTCCATCAATCTCCTAAACATTTCTTTGCGTGGATTTTCCCCATCGACAGCCCAGACGGTCGGTATGACAACATACAAATCACTCCATGCTTCCTTGCCTAGCATATTTCGCCATTTTACAATCTGCTCAACACATGCATCTGCTTGAGCTTTTGTGGCTGTTACAAAATTGAAGTGCCGATTGTGAGGTCGCACAAACGAAGTTAATACTGATTCAAAAGAATGGCGTTCTTAACTTACCTTCTTTCATGCAAGCTTTGATACGAGGAAAGTTTTCCCGATTCAACTGCTCCCATGTCGAGATGTCGAGCATGCCTGTAGTCAAACATGTCTCGCAAAAGTCTGCGACTGACGAAAGCATAGCCAGCATTACACTTCGCATTTCTAAGGGAGGAAGTTCATTGGAGGTAGATGCTTTAGTGGAATTATCAACGTCATCTTCTTCCGTGCCATCACAAGCTAACGACTCTTCGATTTCTGCTGCCTGCATCAAAGCATTTCGAAAAATGCGAATACGACTATGAAATTCAGACAGACTCTTCTTCCACGATACATCATGGTTGGGCAGCGGTAAACAACTACAAGGAGCTCCCCTAACGACTTGATCACTCCCGTCACAAGGATTTTTGCAACACAACCCAGCATTGGCAAGGTACGGCCCAAGCTCAACACTCAAACCCATAAATGAATGTGCACAAGTCTTGTACAATTCGTAGTTAGAATCGCGAGCTGGACTAATCTTTGTAATCCTACCATTTGCCTCATAGAGTGTTAATGTTGTTCCGATTCCGCAAAGACCATCCGCCTCGTAGTCGGTGGCGATGATGAGAGGGTATATATTTCTCCCAACATTATGGATGAATGAGGCATAATGGTCTCTGATTCCATTGTTGAGATCACGAGCGCATGACTTGAGCTCGTGAAGGTGATTTCCTCTGTAAGCTATGTTGTTTAAGAGTTTCGTTTCGTCTAACGACAGGAGAATTTTATTCGCTTCGTGCCGATGCTTCAAGGCTAGCGATGGGCGGGGAAGAGAGTGCTCGTCATCATTATTCTCTTGTTTGGCACTCTCCCCAACCATGGTACACTTGAACTTTACTCGCTCATCTGTCGGCGAAAAGGCGTAAGCTTCTGTTGTGTGTGTTGATGATTTGATCTGCATAAGATTCTATATGTGTGCCGATTCGGCACCCTGATGGTCTTGTGCATCCAAGATTGTCTTTTGTGATTGCAAAATATTGAAACAGACTGAAATCATGACTGAAAATGATGGATATTCTCGAATGTTGCACTGAAAATAAATGAAGGATTGCCGTTTAAATAGACGATGGAAACGATCGGGGGTCGAAGAACCCCCTTTGTTGTTTAATATATACCTATAACTTATATTGATGTATCAACCCCCGGACCCCCAATGTATATCTGTGAAGAAGACGTGCTCATTTTACCGTACTCCACCTAAACTTTATCTTTGCAAACTCCCTTCATTTTATTATTTACTCCATCGCCATTCCCTCCGTACTCTCAGTATTGTAATTCAAAAGCTTTTCAATAAGATCGACATGTGTCAACAACATTCTCCGGCAGCAGTATCTTCGTAGACCGAGTTCGTCGAGTGCATCACTAATTGGTTTTGTTGATTGTTAATGTATAGATTGAAAAAATTATCATGTGATGTCAATGGAGAAACGAAAAACGAAACACAAAAGGTTAGATGAAAGATGCATAATAAGGGGCGTCTAATTGTTGTTTCTCCCCCCATTTCGATTTACACACAGTCTAAAACAAACAATAAATCAGACAGTAAACACAAGATCTAATTAGCGGCCAAACAAAACAAACCAGTCCTCACGAAAGACAACAACCGCCACATGAGAACAAACTCACCCCTCAGAATAATCGGCCTGCAACAAATACAAATATGTTTCCCATTTATTTCCAATGACTTTTCCGCAGGTGAAGCATCGTACGGGGATGATCATGGTTTGTCTTCGGTGTTATCTGCTCTCCGTGTTGCGTGTTGCCCATGGAAATCTGATGGTTGATGGTGGGGCGAGGGCTTGTGTTTTGTGGGCCGTGCCCAATAAATGTCGGCTCTTTGTCAAATGCCGACTAAACAAAATGGTTTTTGACCGATGTGTATGGACAGCATGCCAATCTGCCCTCCAAAAAATAAGCTAAGGAAGAGGTAGGTACTTACATTCCTTTAGAAGATATCTATTACGTACATTTTCTTTTGGGTATGGTAGATACCTTATCCCTCTCTAGAGTTTTATTGTAATGCAAGTTGAATCATGAATTGTGCACCAAAGCCGAGCTGATCTATTTAGGCGGTAGCAAGCAAGAAGGAAGAGTATAAGGTGCCTCCCAACCTGTGAAAGAAGTTTTGGCACCAAGGCGGTCAACAGACTCACGAATGTTTGAGAGATATGACGTAGCAAGTACACAAGCGAACTCGCGATCAAAGAATTGACGAGACCAAGCGTAAATCGTCAATCAACTAGAGCCCTAATGACCTCACTTTCTTTAAAAAATGGGAGCTCATCAGTGTTGCACCTGAGGTGGTCAGTGGTTGGGGGGTACACAGGATGGCTTCTTCGATTCAGGAAGCTTTCAGGCATCTGCATCCAAACTAGGTGTGAAAAGTTCTTGAGGGGGTAAATAGCACACCTTTGGTCAAGACATGGTTGCAGCACTTAGTGTATGTTGGTGTGGTTTGCACCGTCATCTGTGGCAGATCTAACTAGAAAGAAGCTATGTGAGGCAAGATTTAGTACATAAGACTGTCCAATAGACTACTAAACTCTTTGTCATTCAATGAAGGTGGCACTTGGGAATAATCTGCAGACATGTGATAATCATAAATACACACAGTAGATAATCAGCACTTTCCTGTGCCCCTAGGTGACCAGTGAAGCTAACAGCCCTCTTTGCTTCAATTTTGTGAAGAGGGTACTTCCTTGATGCCTTCTCAACACCATATTTGAATTCTGCAAAACCCCGCTTCAATTTCCCTCTATCATTGATGATGGTGAGTCCAAAAATGTCAAACTTCTTGGTAATGAACTTTAGTCCAATGTAAACTCAACTTCTTCACGAATGCATTCTCAAGCATGTAGATCATCTCTTCTTTCTTAGACGAGAACAAGTTAATTTCATTTCAGGTGTTAAGCTAAGGTATTTTTAGGGGGGTAGGGGGGTGTTTTTGCTTCCCTCATGACTTTCTCCCTTGTGTGTGCTTAGCTACTATCTTTCAGCACGTACGACAGATTGCTAGCGAGGTTTGCTGAAGTTTCCTTAACTTTGTGAAGCTTCGGAACAATGTCTGATAGATCGCGAAGTTTCTTGAACATCACGGCAACACCAAGTGAAGTCTGCCAAGGTCTGATGTGAGCCACTCTTGGGTAGATTAGGTTAGCTTAAACCTGCATTGTACTTGTTTACAGACCTGAATATACATATTGCGTATCAAAAATGGAGCACAACACGGTTTTTTATATCGAAAACGGGGCACAACATGGTTTTTCTAGTACTGGGGGGAAATAGTCACAGGGAAAGCTACCCCCCCTGATTTGGCTGATTCTGGGGGAGGGTTATAACACCCTAAATAAGATTAACTTGTCCCCGCCTTATTCACCTTAGTATCTGAATTTAGTTTTCAAGAATTTTTAGGTAGGTTCTGATAGCATGGGTACGTACCTGTAAAAGGATAAAATTGGGTAGCAATCCCTCCACATTCAAATCCTTGTGGCTTAGATTGAGGCCTGCTATTGACATCCATCGGTTATATGCATCATCTCCCATAAGGTACGCAACACTCGCTTCTTACATTGTCGTCGAATGTACCTATTCAGTGACTCTCCATTGTGAACAAGACTATTAAAATCCATCAATTTTGGTTTGGTCATCACCGCACACAATTCACCTGAGGTGGTCGATGTGTAGATATCCGAAGGGGGATTAGTGTGTCATCAATCCAGATATGACTGCAGCACTAGATGTGTGTTGGTTAGTTTTGCACATGTTAGATAGAGAGAAGACGTGTGGATTCTGCACTTGTACTGATCCATCCAAAGTCTCAAGTTTCAGTATGCTCACATTGGTATCACACAAAACAGTGAATTTTAAAGTCCAAAAGCCCCCCAACTCAGTATGCCCATGTAAGCAATTACAAAGTACTAGTTGTTAGTAACCTGATGCACTTCTAAACCAAGACCACTAAATTATGCACCATCAGATATTGAATGAGTGAACTTCAAAATTGAAAACAATGAACTCCAATAACAAAAACTTGAAACTTAAAAAACAAAATTTTAACTCCAATGACAAAAACTTCAATTACATGAACTCCTTACAAAAAAATACTGAACTCCTACTTAAGTTATGTGGTTATGGAATCAATAATCGCATTGGCATTTGATGACGTAGTGTTACATTAACAACTCTTACCATTCGGATCTAAGACACTTTGACTTTTAGACTCTTGGACAAATAATAGGAATGGTAAACAAATGCTTCTTCTGGTTGACAACAGTTTCCATCTATTTATTAGATTTATATGTGCTTATAAGTTTGATTTCATAAGAATCACAAGGATATTTTTGTGACTGATAATGATGATCTTTTTGACAAAAGAAACATCAAACTTGCAGTCATTATACATCTTATCTACTTTTATAATATCTCAATATTCATGTGATTTTTAATGTCATTATATACTTGGCTGATTCAATACATCAGATCATCTGTGGCCTCAAAAATCCACTAACCACATCCATTTCAAATATATGACAGCGTCTTGGCATCTGTCTACATT
Organism: Cyclotella baltica; assembly: GCA_036939635.1. Classification (NCBI taxonomy): domain Eukaryota; phylum Bacillariophyta; class Thalassiosirophyceae; order Thalassiosirales; family Thalassiosiraceae; genus Cyclotella; species Cyclotella baltica. Next base: position 6,712 of record JALLAY010001147.1, read on the forward strand.
GATCCGAAATAAGTGTTGTTGAGTATTTGCCTAGTTGTAAAAGGAGCGTGTAGAAGAGGGAAAACACAGTAGAATCAATTAAGTGTTTCAACTTGGAGAGAATGATTGCTGCATAAGAGATGGGATTGGAGATTCTTGATGATGTGGAAATGGATAGGTATGTGAGATATCCAATTGTCATTGAAGTGGGTGATGAATAAGGATTGAGTGATTCTTTTGCATGCTGTAGATTCAGCTATTAATTGTTAGTTTCTTAATTCTTGAACACATTTTATTTGATATTAAACGGTATAACTGCAATAGCTGACTGCAAACTAAAAAGTGACGTTTTGACATTTTTTGCAAACTCAATGTATTGAGAAAAAAAATTGAACCCCTATGACATAAATTTGAAAATTGAGAAAATAAATTGAACTCCAATAGCAAAAACTTCAAATTGAGAAAAATGTACTCCAATGGCAAAAGGTTCCTAAAAAACTTACATGGCCAACTCCAACTTCAAGGTTGAACTTGTTTCAAACACTGTGCACCATGATGACATTAGGGTGTGTTTTGGCTAGACAGGTGAAAACATAAGTGTGGAGTGTGTTGTCCTTTATCCATAACAATGTTTCTGGTTATTTTGCAGGTTCCTTCAAGTGTAGTGAGAGTGCCTCCAAGCAATGTAGAACCAAGTGTCCAAACAGATGCGACAGATTGCCAGTGGGATTAGCTGGTCTCTAGCCCACACTGGTAGATATAGCACCAGCAGGAGTCATAGCCTCTGGGCACATGTTCTTTGAATAAGTTATGATCTCGGTCCGTTCTTCAGTCTCCCAGATTTGAGGAATTCTATCCTTCCACATATCCTGCTGAGTTATTTCTAGTGATCTCTTAGTCAAGTGAGGTATAGGAATCCCAAGGTAGAAAGGCTGAGATATTGTCAACTGTCCTTCATTGTTATAAGTGTTTAAATGTGTCTAGCTCAAGTTAGGACATGTCCAGTTTGTTTATTAACTGTGTCATTGAAGAACCGAGGAAAACAGTTGTGGCCAATGATGATCAAAGAAGCTAACAACACACATCGCTTGGAGTAAGAGTTTGTTCAACAGAAAATAAATTAGTAAATTTATTGTCTTATACTAGCAGGGCATCCTTCATCAATATTTGAGGTAATGAAATCAGGAACAACAAAATAGAAGGGCTAATCTGTTAAATATAATTTACATAGATTGTTATAGAAGGTAAAGAGCTAATTGAAGAGCTATTTTCTTTTAAATCAATCTGGGGACAATTCTAAACAAACGAAGTTTTTGTGTCAAATATTTGCCTCACTCGCCTCACTGAGATTTTCCATACATCATGGGACAAGCACTAAAGAATGGCTGACAAGTTTTTGAGCTTGATTTGTGTCTAAAGTTTATATATTTTTTCTGTAATCCGCATAATCAACTATCACAAAAATAATCAAGGTTGTTGTAATCATATTTACTGTTTACTTGAAGGCAGTCTTAGTACAGTTTGTTACGTTTATTAGTGGTACAGTTTATTATTTTTTGGTGTAACACCGCAAAACACATTTCTCAGCAAACGGCGAAAATCTGCGTAAACCTTTTGTATTGAGACGGGTTTAAATACAATACTTGTTATGTGTTGGTGTAGTATTTACATCTTTGAAAAACTCCATGATCTTTTGGCTTCTTGTCACAATCCTTCTTCTCCCACAGGATTGCCTCAGAACCAAACCAATGCATCTTTTATTGCGGTTGGCTATTCCTTCTATTCTGATTCTTCTGATTGAATTTTTTAGATTGTATAAATACGACTCTAGCTGATTCCTGGTTTCAACAATTCCTTTCTCTGCGTGTTGTACGCTAACGTGAGCTAGTTCTGTTGAAACCGACTGTACTAATCAATTAGCACAGTCGGTTTCAACACAATTTCTGTGTCAACATAACATACACATACTTACCTTCATCTGGTGAAGGCATAGTGCTTATGAGATATGAAATTCAATTGAGCTCAAACGGACCAAACAGATGGTTTGATTTGGTCATGAAGCATCAACCTTCAAAGAGTTAGATATTGACACCTGGCTGTTTGTGACAAAAATGTAGCAAACCATAAGGTGAAGGCTTAAGTACGAAAATCTGCTAATTTTTTTCTTACCTGATTGTCTGCATATGAATATGTCGAAATATTTGACTCTTTTTGACTGGAATAGTATCTGGTGAATCTCCACTAATTATTCTTCTATGAATTACTTTTATATTAGTTATCACTTACCAGCACAGCCTCACCAGGTTTAGTTGATTTATTAAGAGTGGGAAGTGGTGGTGCCATCTGTGTTGGTGATGTTGTGAGTTGTGATGAATCGTCAGCTGACCAGTCTGTTCCAGTCAGATTACAGCGACGGTAATCTGTTGGCAGTGGCGCAATTGTCAAACAAACTGTCAATTATTGCAAAGGCTCCGTCTTACTATCTCAGCCTTTCAGCTCAGCTCTCAAGCTTCGGCGATCGCTCAACTCTTCTTCTCTTGGATAAGATTGGGATACACAATATGATGGGGGCGCAGCCGAGCAAGGGCCATGTAAGAAAAAAGATATGGTAATTATCCGAGCAAGGGTTTAGCAATGACAATGCCCCGGTGCATTATTATTGAGCTGAAAGAATACGATAGCTCTTATTATCTATCCCTTTAAGGTGGCAAGCCCGAGCCGTTTTGCGTCACATTTTCCCGTGATCATAGATGGCGCACCATTTCAATGAAACATCGTCATTTGATTGATATCCCAAACATCTCACAAAATCGATTTGACAATCACTAAATCAACCATTCAACCAAAACACCAAACTAAATCCTAAAAAGAATGTTTTTCAAATCCATCGCTCTCGTATCCTTTCTTGCCGCCACTCAAGTCACCGCACAGCCCGGTTGCTACCCCACCTGGCGTTCCGGAGGCGAATACTCTAGCGGTTCCTTCGTCTCAGCCACCCGAACCACTACCACAACTTCCAGCAACGGCTCCCAAACCACCACAACCAACACCATCAACTTCAGGTGCATTTCTGGATCTCAACCCTCCCTCTCCCACTGTCCCACATTCGACCCATCCAATCCAATCCTAGCAGGTGGAACCTGGTCTGACGAAGGTGAATGCTCAGGAACGCGTCTCACCCCAACTCCTACGGCCAAACCAACCCTCGCCCGATGGTCTGGAGTGGGATGTCCTCGTTCATGGTCCGCAGGCACGACCTACGAAGGCGGAGACCTTGCCGAAGTAGACGGAGTGGTATACCGTTGTTCCGATGCTCTATTTGTCAGCGGTTGGTGCGGTCAGACAAACTACAGACCAGGTGATTCTTTGTATTGGACAACAGCGTGGACACTTTTGGGTTCGTGCGATGGGACTATTGCACCTACGGCGTCACCGGTGTACGTGGCGTTGCAGGATGCGGGTGGATGCCCTGATGAATATGTCAGTGGGACGAGTTATGAGGAAGGTGATAAGGTTGCAATTGATAATATTGTTTATCAGTGTCGTTCTTATCCGAACTCTCTGTGGTGTGGCATGATTGGATATGAGCCTGATAGTGCGAATTCGGGAGATGCTTGGACTCGTTTGGGTTTCTGTGATGGTGAGTTTGTGATACTGAAGACATCTGATTTGCTCATATCTTATGTACTAATAACTCGCTCCATCTATTCTGCTTCCTCAGGAACTATTGCCCCCACAACCGCTCCTGCCTTTGCTTCCTTGGCACTTGCCGGTGGATGTCCTTTGGAATACTCTAGTGGCGGGGGATATGAGGCTGGCGACGAGGTATCAGTGGATGCCAATGGTGTCGAGAAGGTTGTGTATGAGTGCAAGCCATTCCCCGATGATGGTTACTGTAACCAATACGAACCGGGACATTGGTCCAAGCTCGGATGGAGGCTGATTGGGTATTGCGAGGGTGAGTCAGTGTTTCTGTGAAGTACCTTTTCTTTTTTGTGGATTTGCACATGTCAGTTTTGACTCATATGAGTCTTTGAAAATCTAGGAACCATATCTCCCACCACGGCCCCGGCCTTTGCTACCCTCGATGACCAAAACGGATGCCCCAATGCCTACAGCAGCGGAACCGAGTACGAAGCTTCTGATATGGTTGCAGTTGAACTTACTAGTGATTACTCTGTTGTGTATCAATGCTCCAATGACGTTCATCAGTCTAGGTACTGTTCTCAGTTCGAGCCAGGGAATGATTACAAACTCGGATGGACTCTGATCGGCTATTGTGAGGGAACCATTGCGCCCACTACAGCTCCCGTTTTTGTTTCTCTCAATGAGCACGGCGATGGATGCCCCAATGAGTACAGCGTTAGAACCACATACGAAGAAGGTGACACGGTCGCAGTCTATGTCTCGGGAGCCTCTCGTGGTCAAGCTGTTGTCTATGCGTGCAGGAGCTGGCCTAATGGTGCCTATTGCAATGCCGGTCCTAACTATGCCCCCGACTCAAACAATGCCAACATGGGATGGGCAATCAAGGGATACTGTGATGGTACCATTGCACCCACGGCTTCTCCTATGGTTTACCCGGACCCTAAATGCAGATGGTACAATGGAACCCAGCCGGTCATCATTTACGAATGGT